>OZ004646.1:6134754-6230673 GCA_963924495.1 Nemapogon koenigi
GTACAAAAAAATAAATAGAATTGAAATATCTGTGATTTCAGAATTGATTTAATTCACATGAAAAATAAATGTTTCTCGAAACAACTAAATTAATTTTGATGAAAATTTTAGGGACCATAGTGGGTTGTTTGGGTATTTAGCCTATCTTAATATTAATATTATATCTTGAGTTCATATAAAAATGCCATAGAAAAAAGCGCAAAGTTTTTTCCGAATTTCCCACTTTACCGGGCAATTTTACAATTTTTTCTTTCCCTAAAAACTTTATTTAGACTATTACGGACATTTAAAAAATTACCAAATCGGTCCAGCCATTCTCAAGTGATGCGCTTACAACTTACCTATTAGAGATAAGCTGCCGCGGATTTTTTGGTAGATCATTTTATTCTACACATTTCTTTCTTACATCATTTTGCTATATCTCTGAGGAATTAGACAGCATACGCCATGAAAACGCACTGGAGCTAACTTTTTTCCGACTTGATTGACTAATACTCTTATTGCGCAGCTCCTAAACATAATAGGTCAATTTTTAATACTCGAAAACCTTCCTCATTAATCAACTTATCTAATAGTGAAATCTATATAAAAATCAGTAGTTTTTGCGTGAAGAGGTCACAGACAGACAGATATACAGACAGACGAACGCGGTAGGTAGGGGACTTTGTTTTATAATATGTAGAGAGTAGTGATGATGATGATGATGATGATGATAGTGATGATAGTGATGAAGTGATGATCATGGTAGTGATATTTTGCCAAGTAAAAAGTATTGTAGTAGTATAGCCTGTGCCTACATTACATTTATGAGATACATAGCAGGAATTCACTTTGCTCAAACTACAATAGAAACATTTAACTGTTGGTTTAGGATGAGTAAGTTTATATTGGCCGCCATTAATATTTTACCTAAGATAATAACTGTGTGTGTTGCTCCATATTTTGTACGAAATATTTCAGTTTTATAAGAAACTAACTTTCCGCCCCCGGCCTCACTCATCTATCTATCTATCATCACGCCTTTCATCCCAAGAGGGATGACAAGAGGGATTGTAGGCAGAGACAATCGAATGCCATTAGTTACGATCCTGACATACCTCTTCCAAAGTGCTTTTAATTTACTCGTTTATTTAGGTATGCTATGTTAATTAAAATTGTCATTGCAAGAAAATTTTGGTTTTGCACAATAAGTTATTTGTTCGACGATCGTATAAAGTAATATTATTGACTTTGTTGACAGCTGTCACAGGTATCAAGCTATATTTTTAGTACTATAGTGGGATTCCATGTCACGCCTTAGTGAATAACGCACGCGCCCGCCGAGACGTCATGGGGAATCCAGTTTATCCTATCCGTGCTGTGATGGTTGTGATTAGTCGACGACTTATAAGACATATCATGGTCGGCGGGATTATCTTAAATACCGATTAATCGGCTATAAACACTATAAAGGCTATTAATACTTGACATTGGCAAATCACCGATGAACATTGGTGGAGCCATAATAAAGGAAGAGGAAGAAGTAATAGTAAAAATTATACATTCGTCTGTCTGCCTGTATTTCCGTATATTCTGTATAACTAAGTAAATATTAAATAAGTATTACGGAATCAAAATGATAATAGCACGAGATCGTATCTTATAAAATTCCCTTGTTAATTCCGCTTCAAAGAACCTTTTTTTACATCTTCTATTCAAGCACTGAGGGCTTAGACCCTTAAAATTACGAATTCATAATAAACGGATTTCTTAAAGGCGTTGTGACATATATGAAAGAAAAGGTATTTTAATAAAGAAAAGGTAATCTTTAATATTCCGTTTAAGAAGCTTTTATTAAATTCTTATATACCTACTTAAATATTTATTAAAAAAAATTAACCGATAGGGATCTCTGTTTTTGCTATCATCTTGCATTATTCATATTGCACTTTGCAGTGTTGTTGGTTATCTCCGGTTCGATTTTCACACGGTAGCTCTTTTCCACTTTTCCATGGTTCCGTTATCAAAATGGAATCATAAAAAATATAAATAGGTAACTGTAAATAATTTGGTGTTTTTAACTCGCAACGCAAACTATCGTCACGTCATAGCTAGATGCACTGGTAACAATGCCCAAATTTAGCTGCGGTTAGTATATCAATTACTTTCAGAAATGTCAGCACTTCCCCGGTTTTTAACTACTTAAAAAAGGAGGTTTTTAGTTTGGAGCGTTTCTTTTTGAAGTGAAACGCGTTAGGTGTTCTTTCTAAAAATACAGATTTATTATTTATTTAACAATCAATTCATTTTTATTTATTATTTATTTATGTTAAATACATAATTTGCGAAAGTGAAAAAAAAATGTTTTTATTTCCCGCGTTGTAATTAATAAACACGACACACCGCCTACGAAAGCGGGCGAAGTCGTTTTCTCCAGTTTTCGTTGCAAATAATGGTATGTCTTACAAAACCTTATATTCATCTGGATCGAATCATCATCATTCCAATGTAGCTTCATGACTGTGAATAATTTTTTCAAATCGGTTCAGTAGATATCTTTTCTGCTTCTTACAAACAAACAAACTCACACTCTCTCGTTATAGATAGTTTCATTTTTGAGCGACTCCATTGCTTTTCCTCTTTATTTAGGCGACTCGCAACATCTACATTATTTATATCTCTTGTTTCCTTACTTCCTGTTGACTTTGAAGAAAGTATAAAATATTCAATAGTTATGTCCAACCTTTATGCGGAAAACAAACGGGGACTCTTTCCAAATTTATTAAACGGGGCAGAATTTAATGTTTAAAAGTCGCAAAATTATACGAATGCCTATTACTGACGATATCCTCTTCAAGATTGTTAGTGAGGCGAGAAAAGACGTAGTAAATTAGAATTTTTGATGAAGCGCCTGGATCTGTTGATAATTTGAATATTTTATTTATATACTACCTATATTGGCAACTTACCCGACTCTGACCGGATTATCAACTTGACGGGTTATCTTACGGTTATTACCGGCCCAAGGTTACCCTAAAGAAAAAAAATTGGCCAAGAGCCAATCGAACTCGCGTGGAGAGGCTTTCGTAGCATTTCTTTTCAAAATTTTTATTCTCGTAGATAAGGGGGGAATGCTCAATTTCTGTATATTTTTTAAATATTTATGTTTTAAACACTTAGTTGGATTAAAGGTGCCTCCAGACCTCCACGGATCTATTTAGTTTAAAACTATGTTTTACCTAAATCAGCGGATTATTTATATTATTTATTTATTTATTATTTATCTATGTATCTAGATAATATATAAACCTACACTACCTAGGTACCTTTTCTCGAAGCATTTTAAGCCGGGTTTTTTTTTCAAACTCATTAGGGGGGTATTATTGTGGGATGAAAGTTAGTATGGGCCCCACGAGCGAAGTTGGGGGAACAGCTAGTGAATAACAAATATAGGTATCAGGTACTTACCTAGACGGACGGAAAATCGTTGTCATAAAACCACATTGAAGTTGATTTCTGATTTTACTCTGAATATATTCTATACAAATCCCAAAACTGACCAACACTGAAGTTGAAAGATTCGATCTTTCGCGAATTTATAAGATACGCTTCGACATAAATCACTTCAAGCCCCAGGGATAGCAGACATATTGCCGGGGCCGACCGCACATTTACTTCAGATGGGACACGTTTTATTTTATGTTTGTTCATCATACCGATCTTTTTCTGACTTTACACCATCTTGACACAATTCATTTTTAAATTGTATAAATATGATGACAGATGGGTGTATGTAGAAACCAATAATAATAATTTTTTTCCTAGCGTCAATGGTAGAAACGGAGTAATTTTTACACGCTTTATAATAATTTCACCCGGAACTATGTATGTAAACAAATCTTGGAAGTCGAATTTAACCAACTTCTAATTATCGAACCTGCCTAATGCCTATGAGATTTCGGTACCATCGATCTGATCTGATGATGGAGCCAGGAATTGCATAGTGGAACTCTGTAACGAAACGACGTAACCCCATCGAGTATGGTTTGCGCAAGTGTGCGTTACTGAAAAAAGAGTGTTTTAATTTTTTTATAAACTATTACTTTGTACGCGTTGTATTGGGAATACAATTCACCCCCTTGGGTAGGTAGCGTGATGTTAAATAGCATAGCTTTCCCAAGAATTGGGCTATCAAATGCAAAAAGATTTTTTCAAAACGGTCCAGTAGTTTTGTGTCTATAGAATACGAACAAACAAATAAACAAACAAATAATTTTTTAATTAAATAATAGGTATTTAAACTAAAACAAACGTATAAAATTGAAAACACCGACATTTTTTTGTAAATTTGGTATGAACGATAGGTAATGATATGATTATTAACTTTCGTTTCAATTTTATTGGTTTCTGCTCTGCTCCGAAAGTAGGTACGGGTATGTAGCGTATTATAGCATATAACCTTCCCCGTGAACCACTAGGTAGGTAGTATATCTAATGGTACCAACATTGCCTGATCTGAGGTACCAACAGTAACAAAATCGGTCTAGTAGTTTTTGAGTCTATAGAATATGAACAAACAAAGAAGCAAACAAATATATTGATTTTTATATAAACATAAACATCCAAACTTTCACAAGGATAACAAAGATGGTCGTCAAATTACGTACAAGACATAGCTACCTACTTAGATATATTAAACTTGATTATATAGGCTTCTCATAGAAACGATATATAAATAATAGGGTATTGCAAATTTAATTAAATAAAAATTGTTTCCATTTCGTTTTCATTGAATGTTTGATTGGAAGGCCTCGAATATTTTTAGCCTCAATAATGCTGCAATTTTTTTTTAATTTTTAACCGGATTTTAACATGGTTTCGGTTGAAAATTAAAAAAAAATTGCAGCCTACAACCTATTTGGATGGGTACAACTACAACAATGATCATTTTCCATTGAATTGACGCTAGAAAAATAATTCAATCATTGTCATTTTCACACTACTCCAGTGTGTATTTTGAAGCGGAATTTGAATATCAAGCCACACCTTACAATTTTCAATATCTTTAGGTGGAACCTATTATGTGGAATGAGGCGATCTGAATCGAACCTTCCCTGAATGTTCCTAGGACAGCCATGGTCCAAGCTGAAAGATAAATCTCTTGGTTCCATTGATTTGCAGTTGGTACCAAAGTTGGTGATCGAGGAAAAAATCCACCTATAGGATTGCTTTATTATCCTGGTGGAAAGTCAGCCCAAGACACAGAGTACATTTTTATAATTATAGGGAAAGCTTAGGATGATCTATCTATCATCACGCCTTTTATCTCAAGGTGAGTAGGCAGAGACAATTGAATTGCTACGATCCTGACATACTTAAATACTTTAGCTTCTTTTATATTCCCAATACCTTTCATATAATTATATCAGCCTAAGATGAATACTATATAATATAATAAGGTCAACCGATCTTAAAATATCTCAACTTTAAAAATCGCCACTTGTTAATAATATTGTTGGCTAAATGAGGAATTCTGATGGGTACACTAGGGCCCTACTTTTAATACAAAACTAAACCATAGTCATCAACGAATTAATTAAAACACAAATTAAAGCAATGTTTAAACAAAGTATTTATTACAATTAACTTACAATTTTGTTAAAAATTATGTACCAGACAAACCAAAATAATCAAAACAAAACAATGCAACAGATCGCAACAGATTTGGTACTAACCCATTGAGGTAATATGTACAAGTACCTACTATACTAACCTAATAATTTTCTACTTTACCAAGATTTGCGATACGAAATAAAATTACACACAGAAACACATACATACATACAATAATCATACAACACGATTTTTGTCCGTGTGGTCATTGGTATGTTAAAAATTATAGACTAACTTAATTATAAAATAAAATTAACCCAAATACGGATCACGGAAGTTATATACTAAAAATGCATGACCCTTATATGACCCACGGTCATTTTACCTACTATTAGTTTCATAGTTGTCAATTTAAAGAATAAAGTTAACACAAGTGATTTCACATGAAAATAAACTAAAACTTAAAATAAAAGTCTTCAAAATATTTCGACGGTTGGTGTCAAAATAGATTCTATCCACAATTCAAGTAAACTTTTTAACAAGTTATAATAAAGAAACAGCCAATTCTAGGCGATAAACATATAATATACTACATTCCAGATAACGACATCAATTATCCGTGTGCGGCCATCAATTCGCGTGACCAACTTTCGACCATGTCAGATCTTAAAAAGGAATCACATGACTTTAGTAGAGCGTCAAGCATATAATTTATTTTGCAACACCAAAACTCACAAGGTAATTTAACCAAATCGACTTTTGACTCCTCTATATTTTTTACATTCAATTCTACAACTTTCGAAAAATAAAACTAAATTTTATGACCACTTCTGATAATGATAATTTTCCCCAATTTTAAATTACAGTTTAAATAATTTTTAAAGCACGCACTAAGCAATGAATTGCTATTACTTATGAACTCTTTATCTAGAATGTAGTATAGATGTTTTCACAAGCTGTTTTAATGTTCATTCTAGTTTGCCCGGTACATTAACGTTATGGACTATCACAGAACATCATTTACAAACTAAAACTGTTGCTCCCTATGACGGTGACGAAACTTCATTCTGTTTTCGCCAACTGAATTATTTCTTGGTGGAAGTAGTTTTTTCTGCACGTTAATAGTTGCGGTTAGATGACTGTCCAAATCCTTAAAAAAAAACAAATAATACCCAAAGTTAATCCAAATAATTAATTAATGTGAAATCTAAGCAATTTTTTATTAAAAATTGATTATATCTGCTACATGGATGTTGTAAAATGTCGAATATTAATTAGGTACCTATCCAATATTACAAAATAATGTAAAGTTATGAATTCACGAAAAATATTTTGTAACTTGAATTAGTAGAGAAAAAATATTTTTATATCATGGGGCGGTAGACAACTAAGTTACTCCCATCGTATTTTGGAAAAAATAATGAATTAAATGAAAAGGTATTCTGACTAAGTCTCGATACAAGTTTACTTCGCACAATTTAGTGATTTTACTAAACTCCATCCTAGAAACGGCAGATTTAAAAAAAAATAATAAATAATAGTTAGGTACCTGATTATCAATCAGTGATCTGTCTTGTAACGCCTTCACAATATTCTCAAACTCTTTTTTGTAGTCTGGACTTTCCAATTTGTCGACGGCGGCCTGCACTTTGGTTATCTAAAACATTTTTGGGCTATAGGTATTTGTTTTACGTTTATTAGTAACTAGCGAACTAAATTATAACTACTTATCTATTATTTGTAAATCATTTTATTCTACACAATTGAATTATTTTGTTATATCTCTGAGGGATTACACAGCATACGTCAGCATGGCTGGAGAAACCCTGAATCGATTGAAAGTAACTGAGGAACTAACTAAAATCTTCATTGATTTGCATGTTTTGATTTTGTGTGTGTGTGTACCTAACTCTCATCATGACTGTATGTGATTGCCGAAGGTTCTCACATGACAGGCTATGCCTAGTGTGAGGACCACTTTGAATAATATATTATTAAGGGTAGGTATGGGTATGTTATACTTTTACCTTTATACATTTTTGAATAAACAAATATAAAAAACGCGCTGGGGCTAACTTTATTCCCAACTTGATTCACTAAGATATGTTCATGTTTAATACTCGTAATCCTTCCCCGTAAATTGGCCTTAAGAGGATGTATAGAGCTTAATGCGAGTTTTATGATGCGTAAAAGTACATGATCCACTGCAGTGACCATAATCGAAAAAATATATGATATTCTTGAGGTTATGTGTTATTAAGATACTGTGTTCAAAACATAATACAACTATATTGATTCGATAAAAAAAATCACGAACGTACTATCGCGGTCAAGGGAGCATACCCACTTAAAAGAAAATATCCTTTAACAGTTAGTTTATTTCTATCTCTTTCTTATAAAAAGAGATTATTGTTGTCAGTAGGTACCTACGTATTATGTTAAAAAAAATAGTTGTCAAATTGACTGAAAATAAAGTCATAAACTTGTCACTTGTTTATTGTTAAAAAAATATTACAAATATATTATTATCATGCAAAGATAACGACGTGACACTGGCAGAAATGTACTTATCTTAGTACAATTGCCAATCAATAAAAAAAAAAAAAAAAAAAAATATTGATATTACTTTAAGAGCCAGAATTGTTGGCGTTCATGATGAAGGATTCAATATATCGCAAATAGCCGAACGGACGGGAGTAACAAGGAAAACGGTGCTACGCTGGGTTCTTAGATGGGAAATTGAAAATACACTTGCCCACAGAAACCGACCGGGTATGATACCGCTAATTAATAATAATCAATGTATTTTGATGCGTGACGATTACGAGCAATTTGGATTTACCCCAACTCGCCAGTTTGCTCAACAATTCGGCACTTCTGTTCGGACTGTTCGACGTGCGCTTTATGCGGAGGGGCTACGCAACAAAAGTGCAGTTAACGGAGGCTCTCAAAGCCGCAAGGCTGGCTTTCGCCTATGAATACCTTTATTATGACTGGTCATCAGCAATATTTGTGGACAAAAAAATTTTAAATCCAGCCAGACAGGCCGTTTACATTTATGGCGGCGCAATAATACACGCTACGAAGAGCGATATGTTGTACCGAACACAAGTCTGGTCGTATATGTCTTAATATATGGGGATGGATGAGTGCAGATGGCCCGGGTGAACTTGTACCCATACATGGACGTTTCAATGCCGCTAAGTATATCGATGTGTTGTCAGAAAGCATGTTACCCATGGTGCGATCTGTGTATCCGGCAGAAGAACATGCTGAAATTACTTTTGTGCAGGACAATAGTCCGATACATAGAGCGCACCGTGTGCGTGAGTGGTTTAATCACCACGGCGATATACGCATTATACCCTGGCCAGCTAGGTCCCCTGATTTAAACCCCATAGAAAACTTATGAGATTTAATGGTTCAGAGGTGGGATGCACGCAATGAACGACAACAAGCTGCATTGGAACAACATGTTATGCAAGTATGGGATGATATCAGAGGCACTGATTTGTGTGCGAATTTAGTGGGCTCTATGAGAAACGGGTTGCAGGAAGTTATTGCCCAGAATGGAAGTTACATGCGTTATTAATATTATTTTTATTTTATTATATTTAATTAAATTTTATACTTATTAAAAATCTGTTTTATTTTCTGGTATTCCTAGTAAAAGCTATACTGACTGCTACATGAAGTTGGTGTTGTTGTTAATCTAATTATAAACAGATACTCTGTGACCAATTTGATGTGAGTAGACTTTGAGGTTGAAACAAAATCACGTATATATTAACATTTGAAGTAAGAACAAAAAGAATATGAAATGTACACAGGAAATTAGACCTTACGGTGGGACTGCTCCCTTGACCGCGATAGTACCTCTAAAAAAATATTTTACTGTCTAGAAACAGTATTAAAATGCATGCAATGATTCTGATTTTTTGACAGATTTTTTATCTAGCAATATACTATTGTAATACTGTTCTATTTTTTAATCAAATTTTCAGCAAGTATCCTTTATTCTCATTTTCGAGATTTTATGTACGCACTGCACGCGTGTGTGCGTAAGCGCTCGTGTACCGACAGTACCGGCTGCAGCCTGATGCTATATTATTAGTGGCAGCCACGTCGTTTGGTGTGTATGTGTCATGTGAACCCGCGTGGGGGCGGTGCCATCTCTCAAGGTCTTTGGCTCTATCCAGCGTCTTAATAGTAAACACCGCAACAAAATCCGTTCAGTAGTTTTTGCGTGAAAAAGGCACAGACGGACATACAGACAGACGCGGCGATGGACTCTGTATTATAATATGTAGTGATACTGTAAAAGTACACGACCCATGCAACATTTAAAAAGAAAGCGTCAATTGTGTAAGCCAAATAAGTAAGCCATTACCAATGTGGTTATTTAAAGCAGTTCACACATACAAGTGCTAGTGACCATATAAATTAGGCATTACGAAATCTTCACTTACAGTTTCCTTGAAGAATGTATGCTGTATATTAGTCTCAGGCATGTCATTATCCAAGACATACCTTAATGTTCTGAAGGAATCTTCCAAACGCCCAAGTTCCGCTAGAGCTACAGCCTGTAAAAACGTTACAAGTAGGTATACTTTTGGCCGCCTACGAAGCATACAAGCAAATTAAATAATAGATTTCAAAATGGCGGCTTGTGTGGTCCTCTTGCTCACACTATATAGCATGTGAGCGAGAGGCTAGTAGAAAATCGGCAATTTTCAATACCAATATATGATGTCCAATCACGGTCAAGGGAGCACTTTAGGTTGTTAATTTCACGTGTACTTTTATCTCTACTCTAAAAAAAGCTTGTATAAACACTTGGTATCGTAAAATATATTATATTTATGATATGACTAGCTGTTCGCCCGTGGGGCCCGTACTACTTTTCCACCGCCTATTATACCCCCTATATAAGTTGTCTATGTCCTCACCCAGGGTTCAAGTTTTCTCCGAATCAAATTTCATTAAAATCGGTTCAGTAGTTTAGCCGTGAAAGCGTAACGACAGACAGACAGACACTCGCATTTATAATATTATTAGTAATTAGTATGGATATGATTTTAAGTGACACAATTAGTCCCTTGACTAGACCTTGACAATTAGTCGACTATATGTAAAAAATACAAGGAGCGTTAATACAGATTTTTTTACGGCCAGCGTATTTTAAGATGCATACGGTACCTAATTCCATCTTTACTTAATGAGTTGACACAAAAAAAGAATATTAACACAAAAAACATAAAGCTTAAAATTTAAGCAGTATTATTTATCAAACTATATTAAACATGCGTTAAAAACCTAATAAAAATATTATATTCAAATAATATTATATAAAAAATAAAAGTAATAAAAATTTACAATAAATTATTCTTTCATTATTCATATATTAGTTAATTATATAATAAAAACCGCGAATATTTAGAAATAACATTTGGAGCATGCTGTATCTGAAATTTATTTTGTTGTATTTTATACAAAAAACTAGAAGTTACCCACGACTTCGTACGCGTTTTATTAGGAATACAGCGTTTACACCTCATTTAACCCACTTAAGGGTTGGATTTTCATAAAATCCTTTCTTAGTGCACCTCTACACACCCTAATCCTAACCCCCCTAATCCTTCAAATTTACATATTTATTATAGTGGTTTAGGCTGTGCGTTGACTGTCGGTCAGTCAGCGACATGACACGGCTCCAAAGAATACTAAATGACGATCACTTATTTGAAACACTTACCTTGATATTTCTAACGGTGACATAGTGTTGTTTTTGTGATGAAATAGATTCCAGCGCTATATGAGGAGCACCTTGTTTTAAAGCTAGACCTGAAATAACAACATTTTTTATTAGAAAATTATCCCCCATCCCTACAAAAAGTTTGGTAACATATTATTACTCAGTCATATTAGTCCCCCACCGATCCGTCTGTCTGTCTTTGCAATTTTCACGATTTCATAGTGATTCACGAAGGTTTAAAAGTATTAAACATAGAACATGTTTAGGAGCTGAAAATTTACAATACTGTTATGAAGCAAGTCGGGCAAGAGTTTTCATAGCCTATTGTGTCTAATCCATAGATATATAACAAAATGATGTAAGAAAGAATTATGTACAATAAAATTTATCTACAAAAAAGTCTAATAGATAAATAATATGCATATTTGTGCTAAACAGGTAGCTAGTGCAAATAATAAAATAACTATAAATTAAAGCAATACCAACCAGCAAAAAACGTTGCTGTCCTCCTTATTGGATTCAAAGTTGAACTGTTCATTTCTGACCATAAGTCAATGGCATACTTAAAGCTCTCAGGTGTGTTCTGGTGAAAGAAAAAATATATAAATTTTGCACTTCACAAAGTCCCTTAATACCACCAAAGTACACAAAAATTCACACTCAATATGAAAATTCCATTAATTGTCCAAAAGCAGAGTCCGCTGCGATTTTTGTTAGACATAACCCACCTGGCGTAAAAACTCTTTAGTTTAAAATATGTGTAATAATCTATCACATAGAATGCATGTTAGATTTATAAAATATATGTTTGACCCCTGATGAAAAAAGAAGTGTTATATGATTGTAATTGTTGTGCGTCTGCCTACTCCCAAACAGATGGACCAATAACTAAAAGTTGTTTACATTTTATTTTGCAAATAGAAGAATGTGGCATTTTTGATCTCAACATATAGCAATGGAGCTTGCTATGTTATAGCCTTATTAAAAACAATTCGCGTTTGAAGATGATTATAATATAATGTCTACTGCTTAATCTATATTTGCAGCTAGAGTTAAGGCAAACGTCAACTCAAAGTTTAATGTGTGATGTATCAGTATAGGCTTGCAGCATACACATTTATCAAATGTTTTTTTCTTTCTTCACGGGTTGCCTTATAGCTCCCGAAACCGTGTTATAGGTCCCAAGGTACCCAGCAGAAGACCAAGTCTCCCTCTTTTAGCCAATGATATTTGTGAGGCTACACAATATTATATTTTATATTATATTATATATTTGTGGCCAGTTCTGTTGAGGTATATTTAGATGGAAAAGCCCCTAAGTGTGGTTTGTCAGATTGCATACATAAGCTATTAATTATAAAAAACCTATTGGTCCGCCAGACGTCTTAACCAGCTACAGTATTTTTAATATAGTATAAAAGTACCTGTTTATAACACGAGCCCATAACAAGCACAGTCGGATATTTCGGGAATTTAGTCATATTTAATTGCCTCGTCTTGATCCTCTCAAAGACTTCATATATCATATCATACATTTCATGGTTGAACAACAAGTCCAGTAATATTTGGTATGATGATTGTTGATCATAGAAGTTACTATTCACTGGATCAAGAAAAGACTGCAAGTAGAAAAAAGTTTTATTAAATACATATTGCTATAGCCTTCTATACCAAAACCCCTAATCACCAATTTTCACAAAATGTACCTCCCTTCCCTTCCCTCATCCCCGCACTGCCCACTTAGTGGGAAAAATGTATGGCCAGAAACAAAACACTGCCAATTATGTGATTGTACTGTCAAGGCAAAGTGAGCCTTATCTGAATGCAATTAGACTCATATGACTTGTGACCCATCATTTTGAATTTTCATTTTAATTAGAATTTTTAAAATTGTACTAAAAGAAAAAATGTTTGATCAAGTTTACTTGAAACTTTATGCTCTAGACTAGAACATTGGCAAGGAAAATGTAAAAAAAATAGATTTCGAAAATTTTTTCTCCAATAGAAAAGAGGGCCCAAAAGTTTTATGAAAAATAATTTTAATTCTATTTATGAAACTTAGAAGAAATAATGAAACATGTATTTCAGCATTTCCCAAAATTCCACCCCTGAGGTGGGTAAAAGAGCTGCACTCTAAATAAGTTGAGCCAGATTTAGCGCTAGAGTGGGGAGGACACCCATACAAATAGTATATACTCTACTTCTACTACTAGAGCATAATCTAACCATGTGATGCTTTTCAGCTTAAATATTGCACTCTGGACCATAAGGTCGTCCAAATAGCGTTTAGAACAGATAATACATAAAAATAAAGAATGTAATTACCTCTAATGCTTGTTTTGGGGCATCCAAAAAATAAAACATTCTCATTATAATTGGTCCAAAGACAAATGATCCAAATCTCATCTCCGAATTTGAATTAAATCTGTAAATGTAAGGCAACATATTATTATTAGGTAACAAATAGGATATATACACCTGCAACGAAATTTGAACTAATTTCATTATAGTGATTTAAATAGGTATGACTAGATTTTAAATATTATTATTGTATTACTGAAAAAGACAGTTCTTCTAATTTTTTTCAGTTAGTTAAGCTTTTAAATAGGAGACAAACACAAAGTTTACCTGCAATAAACTCATTTTAATATGGCCCGAAAATGTAAAATCATAAAACCTTACTTTTTAATCATTTGAATTACGAGGTCCAAATCTGCAGGCTCTGCTAGATGAATCATATTTTTTAAGTCTTCTGTGAATATCAAGTTATCTTTCTCATTGACGATTGTAGTCATTTTACTTTTAAAATTATCATTGTACTTTGCAAACTTCTCACCGATATTTTTACGTGTGTGAAGATAATTATCTATTCCCAAAGCAGCATGTGAGTATAGATATTTAACTGGAATTTGAAAGGTGATAATTTAGATAAAGCTATGTAGAAAATAATTAACCACTAGCAATATCACACATGGTTTTATTAATTACTTCAATTTCGAGAAATCATTCTTTTTTTTATAAATTCAACAACGAATTAACATTCCATGTTTACACTTCTGAACTATATTTAGAAATACAATTATTAATAACTTTTGATATAAAATGCAGTTTATTTCACAGGTTTATTTTAAAATATAAGGTTATGTTTAACAAACCTTGTGTAAAGTATATTTTCCTTGTAGGCGCTGATAGTCTGAATGTTTGGTGGAGTTTTAATTTCATACAAAGATTTATCGAAAAAGCCATGTTTCAAAAGAAATGTTTTGAGGTTTTCGTATAAATAATTCAAGAAAACAGTGCAAGAAAACAATATGAAATCCAATTGAAATCCGACCCGGTATGATTTTTTTATTTAGGTTTATGTCAAACGTATGTCAAATTTTGTAGTGATGTCTACGAGAATGAGCCTGATAATGGGCTTAGAGCTCAGAATTCATCTGAGGCTTAGAGCCACTGAAACAGAAGAAAGATACTCTGTGGTCAAAATTCTGTCAGTCAACATCGCCAGTCGCCATCAATCAAGTGATCAAAGAGTAGTAAGTAGTATAATTCCTTGGTGTTCAGCTATGGTGTTCAGCAGCGTGACCGGAACGTACTATAAAGTACGGTTTTCCGTACTATTTGTCACCCGACCGTACCTCGGCCGTACCTTAGCCCTAACCGTACCATTTCCGTACCGACAGTACCGACTTTAGTATTGATCTCGGATCTTCACAACAAAAACCAGAAAAGAACGTATCGTATTGCATTGTCATTGTCAGAGTTGAAAGTTTCTTGTGTCAAATTCACAGATACTAAAATGTATGGCCAAAGCGCTTTTGAGAGTCCAAAAATCTTAAAAATTCTTTGCAGTGTAGGGATGGCTGGAAAATTTAGGATAAAATATACATAAACGGGAAAAAATCGATTGGACCGCAACAGATGACCGTAAGGGGGGTGGGGGTGCGAAAATGTGTGCTTTTAGGGGGTGGAACGCGGTTTTTCCCGATTTCTGTCGAGTCGACCTCCTATCGAAAAAACTTAAATGTAAAACTTGTAGGAACTTAAAAATCTACAACTTTTATTCGAACGATTATTTGACATAACCTAAAAAAATGGAGAAAATCGCTATAAACCGGTATTTTCATTTTTATCATTCACAAAATCTATCTGATTTTGATGAAATTTGGTGAAAATGAACATTTTTATGTTTTAAATAAGCTGAATTTTTTTTTAAGTCATTAAATATTTTTATTCTTTTTTTCTACGAATTTTGATTATGAGAAAGATTTTGAAATTTGAGACCTCTACTTTAAGATAGTGTAAAAAAGTTATATGGTTACAATGGAAAAACATCTGCTATACTTAGGTTTATATCATCCTTTTAGAACATTTTGCATTTTTTAATCCTGGGGGGGGGGGGGGGGGGGTGGTGCTACAAACCGTACCTTTATAGAGACTTTCGTACCTTTTTACGAACGCATGCGTACTTTATAGAACATTGTTACCGGCAACGCTGGTGTTAAGTCTGAGGTTCACTACGATCGCCAATCGCCATGTCAATTTGTTTCTCAAAAAATCCTTGGATTGTGTAGTTCCGTAATTAAAAAACCTGATTCACTTACATAGTTATACAAATATTTTCAAAATTCTGGTTTCATAATCAAAGTAGTTGTACTTAATACAAATGACATCCATATGTGTACCTTTTTGAATCTAACGCAAGTGATATTATCACTTCCATTAGATTCTTTGGAAACTCATTATTTCATAAGAAATATCTCGCGCAAAGAAGAATTATTTAAACTTGCAATGCACT
The DNA here is from genome assembly GCA_963924495.1 of Nemapogon koenigi. NCBI lineage: Eukaryota > Metazoa > Arthropoda > Insecta > Lepidoptera > Tineidae > Nemapogon > Nemapogon koenigi. The sequence continues at coordinate 6,150,900 of OZ004646.1, forward strand.
GTTTAAATCTCTTTTTTACGTAATCAAGGTTAGTGATGTGAATTTCTACTACATATGTCCACATTTTATTCTATCAACTTACCACAAAACCTATAAAATTAAGTAAATTGTAGAATATTCTTCTGATACACTGTTTCTAAAGACTTGCAAGTCACATTGTTAATGCTAAGTCACCATCTTAAAATTTCTAAAACATTACATCAAGGTCATCACTTTCATAGAGGTAATAGAGATATATTGCAGATCATGTTCATGTCCCCTACCATCTTCTCCAAAGCCCCTTAATGATGACTGCAAGCTGCATAAATGTTGCCATTTGAAAATTAAACCTCAAAATGAGACTAACTATATGCAAACCTAACCTAAATGATTGTTCAAACAACATTTTATACCATTTCAAAGGTTTAAGTTAAACTCCCATATATCCTCACACTCACACTTCTTCCAAACTTATTAATAATACATTCAGTATTATTCAAGGTTAATCAAAATGGAAAGTGGAGCCCACATTTTCATTCATAACTGCCCATGGAAATCGTTAACCTCTTTACGACTATAATATATGTTGTACCTTCATCATCTTCAAAAGTTGGGTACTTTCAAAGCTGCTGTTTCAGAATATCTATAGTTCAAGTTGTCCATTCTATAGTTAATTGGGTGACAAACTCCAACTTTTGCATTGATATCATATAAAATAATATTACAAATATTATTATCTACCTTAAGTGAATAACACTAAAGAGTTTTTTTTATTACTATTTTGTTTCTTCCTAATAAAAAATTCCAATGAAACCTTGTAACTTATAATTCTAATCTATGCTTGTAAGTATTTGCATATATCATGATTTTTTTCTTATTGAAATAATTAAATATTTTTTCACTGAAAATCACAATTTTGTTGTGTAGGCTAAATTTGTTTACTTACCTAAAAGTATAAAATGTATTTGTATGTGTAGATTCTCACATCACTAACTTTCATTTTCAGCAATTTTAATCACAATATTATTTAACAACTTTGTGGATGGAAATGTGGTTTGCAATTCAACTATTTATTTTTCATTTTGTAAAATTTATTTTAAAAAAAGTACAAATTGTAATTAAATAATTATATTAATGTTTATTTTGTATATTTACGTCTTTTAATTTGTGGTTTTCCAGACACTCTTCAATGACATATTCTTGATAAAACTATCACACCATGGATGGTTCAGTGAAGTGATGCAAATCTTCACAATTCATGGAAGAATAATAAGTACTAATTTTAATGATGAATTCATATACAAATTATCTTTTGTTGAATATGCTCTGGATTTTTATTTATGGAATGAGGATGTACTTAATGTTTATCACATCTTGTGGAACAGTGTAATTCAACGTAACTAAAACTATTACAATTTGATTTCAATGAATGACAATTAATGTCAAAATCATGAAAGTTAATTACAGCCTTTAGTTCAAGTTGATTGATTAAAACCAAAGTAGTGTGTAGTTGTAAATCATATTGTTGTTGCCTAGGTACTTCCCTTGAGTTCAATTAACATAACATGCAAAAACTTTCATGGTTTTGGTTTCTATTTCGATACTTAGTGTAAATTTTAAATCAGAGTTCATAAATTAGTTATGCTTAATAAAGTGTCTTCACTGACAAATTTGTTTTCATTGAGCAAACAAAAGACATTTTATAGGTTAAGTTATCTAGTAATATAATTATTAAATAATATTTTGTTCTTTTTTACAGATAACAGCTTCTTTGACATTTAAAAATGACTGATTATGATAAATACTCAAGACATAAGCACAAATCTCACAAATACAGTAAAAGTGATAAAAGACACAAGCAAAGATATGACTATGAGGAATCTAAAACACCTCCTCTGCCAAGTAACTTTACTGGCACTATGCAAGATCTTCTTAAACAAAGGGAAACTTTAAGAAATGAACTCAAGAAAATAACAGTTTCTCGTACTTCCCCAAGTAATAGTAGAGATAAAAGCAAAAGTTTGCACCACAAATCTAAACGTGTAGACAGCAAAAGAAAACTTGACCACAAAACAGAAGGCAAAGATTCATATTCAAAGAAGAAAACAAAGGATGAAAATGAAGTCATAGACTGTGTTTCTCCTGAAAGTAATATTGATGACAACATATCTGTTCATTCTGATGTAGATGAAGAAGTCCTCATTGAAGAAAGACGCAACAAAAGAAAACAGCTTATTGAAAAACTGGAAAAGTCAAGTGTCAATTTACTGCCCTCTACTACAACAGAGGCCAGTACAGCTCCAAATGGTGATAACAACAATTCTAACGAAGAATCATGTCCTCAGAATTCCATAATTGAGAAAGTAGGACACACTGACATGTTTGCTGAAACTGATTTTAGTATACAAGATACAAGAAATAATAAATCTAATTTATCAACTAATTATAAGGAAAGTTGTCCAAATTTAACTGATAATTGGGATGATCCAGATGGTTACTATAATGTTATTGTTGGAGAAACATTAAATAATCGATATACAGTAAAGAAAATAGTAGGGCAAGGCGTATTTTCAAATGTCATTCATGCTCATGACACAGGTTATAATAGCACAGAAGTGGCTATAAAAATGTTAAGAAATAATGATTTAATGTACAAAACTGGACTAAAGGAGATTGCATTTCTACGAGAACTTAATGATGCTGATCCAGATAACAAATACCATTGTATAAGATTTATAACCAAATTCATGCACAGAGGACATTTATGTATGGTTCTGGAAGCAATGCACATAGACTTAAGGTTTGTCCTAAAAAAATATGGAAAACATCACGGTTTGAATATGAAAGCATTACACAGTTACAGTGTACAATTACTTTTGGCATTAAAATTACTGAAAAAGGTGGGCATTGTGCATTGTGATATAAAACCAGATAATATTCTTGTCAATGAGAAGAAAAATGTACTAAAACTATGTGATTTGGGCTCTGCTTGTAAAATAGATGACAATGACGCCACACCCTACCTTGTCTCGAGATTTTACAGAGCACCTGAAATAATTTTAGGCATTAATTATGACTATGGCATAGATTTGTGGTCCAGTGCTTGTACTATTTACGAATTGGCCACTGGAAAAATTATGTTTACTGGAAACTCTAACAACAAAATGCTGAAGTACTTCATGAATATGAAAGGCAAGATACCTCACAAAGTTATTCGCAAAGGCAGATTTAAAGATCAACATTTTGACAGTAACTACAATTTTCTGTATTACAAGAAGGATGAGGTCACAGAAAAGGAAAAAGTGGTTGAGATTTCTAATTTTACTGTAAATAGGAATTTACATAATGAACTTAAACATGCCTTTAAAGAACAGACTCTGAATGATGAAAAAAAATTATCACAGTTGAAAGATTTATTAGATAAAATGATAATGTTAGATCCAACTCAAAGGCCAACAATTGGTGACTGCCTGAAACATCCATTTATAATAGATGATAGTCATCATGTCAAACAGTAAATAAGATACTCCTTTTTGACAGCAAAACTGTTAAAACTAAGTCTTCCCCAAAATCACAGTTCTTGTGTACATATTAGTATTATAATGCTACAGTTAAAATAGTCCTGTATATTTTTCAGTTGTAAGTTCCACATGATTAAACTCAATTAAATCTACAATAACTTGCATTATTATAACTTAATGTGCTATGTTAGCACTTGAGACAAACATTTCATGTAACAATAAATTTATAATAAGGCTTACAATGTTTTTTTCTGGTATTTATTACTTTAGGTACATACATGTGCAACTGCTAGTTAAAAAATGAAACACAGATGGTAAATACCTAGTAATTAAACAAGATAAAAGAATAACCATTGTAGGTATTCAAATGAGTGACATACTTTATATTATAGACAGTTTAAATTAAATGTTTGAATATTTAAAGTCTACACTGCACAACACAGTCTACTTCAGAAATGTTCTCTATGAACTAGTTCAGAGATACCCAACCCAATACCATTTTATAAAAAAAATATTTACAGTAACTTGCCACGCTGATACAAAGCAATCAAATGCATTTGTTGCGATCCTAACATACCTCTTTCACTTCTTTTATATTCATTATACTTTTCTTGCACGCTCGGCAAGGACATCTTTTAATGTTTCCATTGATCAATACATATTTTATATGTTCAATAAAAGTAGGTACACCTAGGTCGTCCTCTGCCAGCATTTCCTTTCACTTCAGCCATATAAACCTTTTTAGTCATTCTTTCAACGTGTCCAAACCAGCGTAAACTACTTTTCTTCATTTTCACCGAAAGTGTCTATTAATATTGAAAAGCTATTATGTACCTACAAAGGAATACTTCGCTATCATAGCCAACTAAAGTACAGACCGACCAATTTCCCATCCCATAATATTTTGGGTAGTAGTATGCCCATTTCACATGTGGTCCAAAATCATGAAATTCGTGTGACGTAATTTATGGATGGCTTCCGAGTTAGTTCTCTGCTGGGAACCTATGTATAAAATAATAGTCTCAGCTATATTGGAATCAAATGTAAGTATTAAAACAATTGAGTTCCATTTTTTGCCGCCTGTAATTTTTTTCGGATTGCATGTAAGTTGTAGGTGATGTCCTAAGACTCACCCCCTTTTTCAAGCAACTTGCTGTAATTAACAAGTACGTATATCAATAAAAACACACATTCATAAAATTAATTTTATTTCTATAAGAGGACATGTTGAGAAACCAAACAGTTAATTTTATTACATAACTTTTATGATTCAAATAGGATTTAACATTGTTTAGAATAGTTCATTGTAGTTACGTTAGTAAGCCAAATTATTATTTCAACTGACTATTTTTGTCTTACTGTTTGCTGTCTTCATAAAATATAATCCCACCTCATTTTACACTCCCGACTAGTCAAACAGGAGAAGCTTAGCTCCAAAAAAATCTTTCGATTCAAATACACAATATTTATCTGCATTAATTGCGTGCACAAAGTAAGTAAAAAAATATATAACAAAGGTATAATTGCTTAAATTCTACAAGTGACTATCACCAAAAATAAAATACTAAAAATAATTAAGTATACTTACAAATTATTTTGGGTGTATCAATAATGAAATATATTCGATGCCATATACACAACACAAATTATTTAAATATTAAAATTATAAGATCACCATTCCAAACCACCATTTTCATTCATATTTTGTTAAATTCTTTAGATATGGCGACATTTTCATTATAGTAAGTAACGATATCGCATAATACAGTCATCCATATTCAAATAAGACGCTTTGCAAGAAAACTACCATGTTTTTTTTAAATGTCAAGATTGAGGTGATATGAAAAAACTTTCACAACGTACCTGCATCCATTGTGATTGATCTGTATTAAATATTGTTAAGGAACAACCAATTTACTATTTTGTCATAAACTAATAATTAAAATTACATAAAGGTCAACATATCAACCCTATTGGTAAAATTACAGAACAGAAAATGGTCCTGTGGGTAAAATAGAATAAGAATAACAAAATATTATTAAAGTAGACAATTTTGATTAAAAACAAAGATCTGGCACTTTCCAGCTCTTCAAAACAAAGCATATAAATTACTTGAAACTAAGTAAATACAATATACTTTAAACACAAACAATACTTGTAAGTACTATATTAACTAAATTAAGAATTTAAAATGTCAAAGGTACACAAATCACTATCGTGTATTTCAACAGCCTTCATCACAATAAACCAAACGATGATCGGCGATAGGAATCAAAGAGTCGTACTTGCTAACTTCATATCACTTAGTTCCTCATACCCTAAATATCTGCGTTATTCAAAAATATAATTAAACCTACTGTAGATTTTTTGTATAACTTGCACCAAATAAGCTGAACCGAAAAGTGCCGCGTGGTTTATGGGCATCTGTCGATTAATCAACTTATTTGTCAAAGTGGATGGATCACACACTATGCCTATTTAAAGCTACGACGATTCCACACTGGACTATTTGTAAAAAATAAATGATACATCCAGGCAATTACATATTACACAAGCACATTACGTCTTTTATGATCAAAGTATTCAGTATAAAAAGTTTTAATTCAATATTTTTGTTTTAATTGACGATTGATTACATTTGATTTAATAGCACTGTCCCCATTATGATTAGAAATGAGTCCGCCATTTACTTTCTGTCAAAAATATATCAAATCTCGATTAATCTTTGAAATACGATCTTATTTATAAAATATCTAATATGCATTGTTGATACAATGTATTATATCAAAACAAACAAACACACCTTCACGTTTCGGTGTGCCCAGAGACACCAGTAACAGGGTCCACTTTTTAACCAATTCCCACATAAAACAAAACAGGTGGCGAGCCTGTTGCTGCACTTAATGAACCTAGGTTTGTCACTTCTTATTTTTAGAAGTGCTGTGCGTCCCCTCCCAAGCCCGAGAAGTAGATTAAAGCACATATTCTTAAAGAAAATTGGTGCTTAGGATTTTAGGTACGAGTGAGGTCCGAACTCGGGTCCCCCCGTTTCAAGTGCAACCTATCGACGCTCTTTTTTTATCAAAATGGGTTACAAATAGAACTTAGAAACAAGAATTAATATTAATCGACGATTTACCATATTTTGGACAAAAATAAAATGACGGACATAAAGGCCTCTTAATGCCATTGACCATAAAAAGTAACGCAATAAAATCGGAACTCTAAATACGAGCTAAACAACCTACAATCATAGTATCCTCTCCAATACTTTACAATAATATTAACTCTAAACTTCACTTAACTGTATCTCTTTGGATAAATCTACGTCATTTGGGTAGCAACATTTGTTATGTCGACGGCATATTCTGATTGTTATAATAAGAGGTAGGTACTTCAAGGGATTGAGCTGAAGCTATCGAGTCTGGGCTCTGTAAGGATGCGCTGTACAACGGATTCATCGGTGTTTGGCCGCCGGCCTCGAAGAGTGTACTGTCGTATACACTGTTGCTCTGCTGAAATGTATTTAAAATATTGATAAAACGTAAATAAGTCAGTTTATCTATCTATCATCACGCCTTTTATCCCAAAAAGAGTAGGCAGAGACAATCGAATGTCATTTGTTACGATCCTGCAATACTTCTTTCGCTTCTTTTATATTTATCATACTTTTTATACACGCTCGGCGATTGTGTGTACTTTTAATATTTCCATCGATAAATACTTTTTAAAAAGGTTCAATAAAAGTACACCTAGGTCGTCCTCTGCCAGCATTTCCTTTCACTTCAGCCATATAAACATTTTTAGTAAATCTTTCATCCTTCATTCTTTCAACGTGTACAAACCAGCTTAAACTACTTACTTTTCCTCATTTTAGTCACAACATTATTTTTCACTCCAGATTCTTCTCTAATGACATCGCTTCGGATGCGGTCAATACTATGTAAAGACCGCATTTTCACTGTATTTAACTTCTTCATGTTTCTTATTCCATACCCAAGTCTCACTTCCATGTGTAAGTAATGAACTAAAATATTTTTCGTACCTGATAAATATAATCGGAGTCAGTTTTGAGAGAACTAAAGCTTTGCTGGTGTGGCAACGACACTTGGTCGTCGTCCATCGGTTCATCCATTTGGGCCTTATATGAAAACATTATAGTCGGCTGGGAGACACTGCAAAAAATACAATTTTCATATTTTGTTAAACCTCCCCATGAAAAAAGAGCATGATTTTAATGCCTTTTTTTATTTAAAGGCTGGATGAAAATCGAGCAAGCAGTTTCCAAGATTCATCAGAGCTTGTGAAGACCTCTATTACATACTGCAGCAGCTCCACGATTCCACGACAATGTCGATAGTTTTTTTCATCTGGCATGTTAGGTACTAGATTCACACAATTTGAGAATAAGTAACTAACTTACGTCTAACTACAACGTCATTTACGTTTCGTGTATTTTCGAAAAATCGATTATGTTGTGAAATCGTTCTTTCTCTTTTTTTCTATAAAGGTGAATCTTGGCCTATCTAATGTTATCATATAGACTTTTCTCGCAATGCATGTCGCTCGTCCAAAATGACAACTTTCCTTACCTGAAGAATTCACTGAGGAACGTGTGGTAAACTAGCGGCGTGTACAGAGAGAAGTACATCCAAGTGGTCACGTCAACCACACACAGACCCGGCGGCATGTCGCCCCATGCTAGCAGACCAGCGCCGCACGCCTGCACACTGTCCAGTAACGCCAACAGCAACACGTACACGTAGAATGAGAGCTTGGCTGGAAAATGTTTAATGTTTTAATTAATATTAACTAAAACTATTTGTGAATGAATATGGAAGTGCTAAAAGTTACAATGTATTGTAATTAAAGCATGTGTATGGGCGACCGAGTTTTACTCGGGGTTTTTTGTGTTTGCCGGCGGGAAAAGTTACTTAATATATTCATTTCCAATAATAGATATTTGGACACTACAATACATAATAATAATATTATGCTAAATTTCATCAAAATAGTTGGAGCCGTTTCATTATACAAATAAAGATATTTTAATTGGAATTTGAATTCCTTCTTTCGTATTTTTTAAAACTAGAAAAATAATGGATAAATCGGTGGCCGAGTGGCTAAGACGTCTGGTATTAACTAGGCAAACCACGGGTTCGATCCCGGATCCCGGCCATGTACGAATGGGTTTTATATAATTAAAAACTTACATACATAATCTGACAAACTACACATCCATTCCATCTAAAATATACCTCAACAGAACTGACCACTCGTTAGGATAGCCTCACAAATTGGTCTTCCGCTGGGTACCCTGGGACCGTAACACGGTTTCGGGAGCTGTAAGGCGCAACCCGTAAAGGTAACAAAAATAAAATGTCCATTGTTTTATCAAGTGTGTTTATGTCTGTGGGGGCACTGTATGTAGCTCTTAAACAATTGAACTGATTTCAATGAGGTTTTGTTTCAAGACTAAAATAAAATATTTGTTTGCTACTATGTAGGTATGTATAAAAATATGCTTAAAAGATCCATGAAACTCTGTGGATGAATTATTTAGGGAAGTGAATTTTCCCTCCCATATACATACACTTTTACATAATATTTCATGACATGATAAAAATTTAACTAGAACTTGTGTTTGAAAGGCTGGTGTAGAAAGAGCTAGTTTTGATATAAAGGAGTTAAAAATATTGAGATTGTGCCAAACCATTGTTACCCATTCACTTTTTATAGCTAAGCCAACATTCAACTACTGTAACATCCTTGAGAATCAACAAAAAAAAATCATTACTAAAACTAGAACTTATACCCATGTAATAAGGTTACAATTTAAATGTCAAATTGTTTCCTTAAGTAACTGTAAATGTCTTTGGCCTTCACTTAGATTTCTAATATTTTTTCTCTATTATTACTTCACTGATGTAACTGAAATGAAGCATTACAACGTCTGTTTGTGTGTAAACAAATTTTTATAATCCACAACAACTACATATTTCATGCAGCTTGCTATACAAACTAATATTATAGATGCGAATGTGTGTATGTCTTTCTGTCGCGTCAAAACAGTAGGTATCTCTGAATCACGTCAATCCGTTGCTCTATTCTGCTCTGGAGGACAGGAGAGTGTAATTCAAAATTGAATTTTTCATGAACATAAATTTTCTACCCATACCCATTCAAAGTAAAATATTCAGTGTTTCAGCTGTCTACAGAACACTAAACTAGAAACTTTTTATGTATTAAATCATATAAAACTATTTAGCTCCTGCAGATAGATTTTATTTATATAGCATCTTTGAGAAGTTGGAGCTATAGTAATTCTACTTCTTCTTTAATGTAGCTCCACCAATGTCAATAGATGATTTGCCAATGTCAAGTTTTATAGCATTTATAGAATATATGCCGATTAATCGGTATCTGATCCCGCCGACTGTGACATGTGACTAATCACTATTACAGCGCAGGCGGGATTAAACCGGATACACCATCATGTCACGACGGAACGCGTGCGTGGGTCGCCATGACATGACATAGAATCTATAGTAATTAATTATGACATTACTTAGAACGTAATAGATAAAGGTTATTGAAAGTACCATATTATTATTCTGTAGCAGCTGTTATCAGGTTAACTGCCTCTTACATAATTTATTACAATAACAAATAATAAGAAAGGGGTCATTTATTGACTCTTATTATAGAAAAATAGTGAAAATCATACTTTTGTTAAGAGGACCATTTGATCCCAGCCATGTACCAAAACTTAGAAGCTTGTCCATCTAAATATATCTGAACAGAACAGACCACTCGTGGAGACTTATCCACTAGGTACCTTGGGACCGATGACACAGTTTCGGGAGTTGTAAGGCAACCAGTGAAGAGAAAAAAACAAAAAGTTTGTTGGGTTTTTTGGTTTTTAGGGATTTGGATGAATATTATGTATGAAAAGTGAGTAAGAGACAAGTATGTATGGATGCGTATGAAAGTATCAAAAATAGTATGAGAGTATCATGGTCCTCATCAGCATGTTTACATTTACAAACAATTTAACACATTGCAAACAACAAATTGGGTTAATGTTGTTATCTTCACAGGAAATAACATTAAAAAATAATAAACATAACAAGTTAATTCACACTGACTAATTAACTCTTTAATTAATGTTTTACTTTATCTTTGTATGTCAAATACCTACACTGCTTCCCCATGGAATTTTGATGATTCACTTGAAGGACCTTGGAAAGTATAAAAATTACTATGGATTTGGTCGACTTGCCCACTAACGACTAATCAGCGCCAAAATTAGGGACTATTTTGCCGACTATTCGGTCGATAGATCTCCTTCATAAGTACAAATTTTTTTGGAATTTGGAATTGGTTGATTTGCTACTTTAAGAACTTTTACAATTTAAACATGCTGCAGCTATATGTACTTTGCATAACTATATTTATTGGGTTCGAAATTAAAATGTCTAAAGATTGAAATATTAATGAAATAAAGAATGATTATAAAGGAAATAAAGTTTTCAAAATCAGTTTTTATGAAGTCAAAGTCCTCAATTTTTCACGTAATTTTAACCGACTTTGCGACTCAAATTCTTTTAATATATTTATTAATGTACAAATTTTATTTCGTTTATTTCATAGATAATTTCATATATTTTAAGAAAACATTAACACTTCAACTTGTTTTTTCTAATAGTTTTTATATAATACTCATAGAACCGAATTCCATTTCTTGTATTATAGTAAGACAGGTTTTGTTGAGAAATCGTTCTTTCTCATGTTTCTGGTATGTGTATTATTGTCTATCTTATCTTATCCTTGGTTATCTTATCGATTTTAATAGCATTCCATCTTTCTAATGAGATATGGACAAAATAAGTGGCGCGTAAAACTGAGTCGCCTTCATGAAAAGGTAGAACAACAGTAATTATGTAAGTAAGAACATATCGTTTAGTACCATCATACCACTCCTGGAATAATTTTTGATAGGATTTTTCAATAGACAAATGAAACCAGTCAGGTTGATAGCAAGGTAATTAGGTTCTAGTTCTAATATTTATTTTTTATAGCTGTTTAGTGTTTTTTTTAAGTTTTGGAAAATCTAGGTACAAGCCTTTTGCTTGTAAAATATTCCTTATCATAATTGGTGTGAGCTCCATCCATGTACTTATTTCTACATTTCCATCTATTTGTATAAATTTCACTTCACACTTACAAATATGACATAAACAACAAATATAAAGTAAATTGCACTTACTTGGTAATGCTAAATATTCCCTCAGCGGAGTCCACGGTAGGAGCAATATCAAGTAATATATGAGAGCAAATACTATAGATGATATAAACCAGAACATCATCCCTCCATGGCCAAAGAGGTCAAAATCTCTCGCTTCAATATGGAATGTGTCATCAGGCATTACAATCTCCAATGTGCCTTGGGTTATAGTGAATGCGAGAGATAACAAGGATGTTGCCAAAAGGACATATCGTATACTGCTCCTGCTATCCAAATGTCCTAAAAATATATAAATATAGTTTATTAAAATTGGAGGTGGTATATGGGACTCATTTATGTCATCAAGTCGTCTTAGAATAAACCAGTACATAATTTCTTCAAACTGAGACTAAAAATATTACTCTAAAATAGAGTACCTAAATCAACTATGTCTGTGGATTTTTTTTATAACTTCATGAGTATTGTGGTTGGGAGCCATATTATTGGTCCCAGGATATCCAGCAGAAGACAAAGTCTTCCTCCTATTAGCCAATGATATTTGTGAGGCTATAACTAAGTGGCCAGGTCTGTTGAGGTACCTATTTTAGAATAGAAATTGTAGATGCATGGTAATATAATTATTATAACTAAGAATTGATAACTTAGAAAGCAGTTCAATAATAAAATGAACAATAGTGCTATCAGCACACTAACAATAAAACAATATTGTATGACACAATTGGTTATCAATATGACATAAAAACCTTGTAATAAATTAAATCTGACACTGCCTGTTTTCAATTCAGTCCACAGTAGCAGTTGTATTGATTGTATTACAGTATTAAATTACAATCTCATGTGTACCCAAAATAACAGAAACCAGAAACAATAACTAAAGAGGCCCTTTAATTCACTTAGTAGACAAATTATTGCGTTTATTAAATATATTTTATAGAAAACAATGATTAGAATTAAAATTGGAACTTACCAAAGGCCAAGCCAAAAATCACAACACTCATTTCAGTAGCCAAAAGGAAGAATCTCACTGTTACCCACAGGACTTTGTCTACCAAACCACCCAGTGGGACAGCAGCATTTATTGTCATAGATACTATACATCTTATTAAGCTTACAGTCACATTCCCCCATACTAATGCATAGAAAGTTAGGAATATAGGACTGCTTGTAGCTCGCAGCTTTAACTGAGCCTTATTGAATCTTACAGCCAAAAATAACACAAACAGTGCATTTGGTATCATAATTATCAAATCCCATATTCTTACTCTGCAAAGACAAAAATAAATTCAATTAAGAGACACAATAGCAGCTTTCAGTGATAAATAGGGCTTTATGATCAGACTTGCCTTGAATTGTTTATCTCGTAATATAGTACGTATTTACAGAACGTATCTTCCGTCACAGGTGGGTAATCAGAACCATTAATTCCGTACATTTTCTTTGGTGATTACAATATTTTACCATGTATAAGTTAGAAAAACTTATAATACAATTTACTTTAATTACGTTTAATTGTTAGTCCACAATTTATATTTAGTCCATGTTTTCGAAGACAAACTATTCATTGCTGCGCTGTATTAATTATGACAATGCAGTTTATTAAATTAAATAAAAATAGAGCAAAAATCAATTTTTTTCATAAAATACACCACATACACATCACATCACAAACAAATCTTGAAAGTGATAGAATGAAATGAATGAATCATTGTGAGGGAGGCAATCATGATTTTATTATCGTCCGTGAGTCCGTTCTTTTTGTTTGTTCCTAGTTCCTTTTCCTTGATTGAGTTATTAAATCTATGCTTGAAAAGATGCTTGACCACGAGCACGACCGCGTAGAGAAAATCTCAGTTAGAAACGAAAGAAGAAAAAAAAAATAGCTTCCGGAAACAAAGTTTTTGTCTTGCTTTATCTCCACAGAGCAAGTTTATCTCTATGGAACTCTTTGGAAAAAGCTTGGCAATGGAACTTTTAATCTTTCTCCTCAGCCGATAGCACGGTTTCAGAGATCACCAAACTTGGCCCCCGCGAAAAAATTTTTTTTTAATTTTTTAATTTTTATTATTGCATATCGTTAGTTCATGGTTTGTACTTAATTGTTCGCTATGAATAATCGTTTGTTCGTTAGTTGTTTATTTAATAAAAAATATTAAAAAAATACTGTTTGGTTAGCCCCCTCAATCAAAATTATTAATATTTTCTCTCATTATCAGTCTATAAATACATATTGACGTTTGTTCTTCAATAAATTACGTTTGTTTGAACATTTAATTGCCTTTTTATTGTTTAAATTACAATTTTTAATTACGTGAATATTTATTTCGAAAAAGTTGCATTGCGCATGCGCCATTTTTTCTTTTCGATCGCTCTCATCTATTCTAGAGAGTAGTATATTCCTTGCTCTCATCATCAGTCTGAGAGTACTTATATTCCTTGAAATACATATTGACGTTTGTTCTTCCATAAATTACGTTTGTTTGAACATTTAATTGCCTTTTTATTGTTTATTGCAATTTTTAATTACGTGAATATTTATTTCGAAAAAGTTGCATTGCGCATGCGCCATTTTTTCTTTTCGATCGCTCTCATCTATTCTAGAGAGTAGTATATTCCTTCCTCTCATCATCAGTCTGTGATCAGTCTCGTAATGGCGTTAGAAGATGTGGACTTGTAAACAAATGATTTCAATTTGTTAATTAAAAATTACTTGCCACATTTTAGGGAAATTATATTTGTTAATTGACATACATTTGTTATTCTCCTCTTTTACTACTATTTTTTTGCAAACTCGTATTCAAGGAATATACTACTCTCTATATTATAAAAGACTTTAAAGTTGGCTACAAGCATAATGATATCATAAATAACAGTTGTAAAGAACAATCAATTTTAAAAAATACCTAAGGCTTTTCCATCTACATACCTCAACGGAGCTGGCCACTCGTTAGGTATAGCCTCAAAAATCATCGGCTAAATGAGGAAGACTTTGTCTTCTACTGGGTACCCTGGGGCCGGCAACGGTTCCCGGGAGCTGTAAGGTAACTCGTAAAGAATATAAAAAACAATAAATTTTGAATGTGACAAGTAATTTTTAATTAACAAATTGAAAACCTTTGTTTACAAGTCCACATCTTCTCACGCCATTACGAGACTGATGAGAGCAAGTAGTAGTATATTCCTTGGATGAGAGCGATCGAAAAGAAAAGATGGCGCATGCGCAATGCAACATTTTCGAAATAAATATTCACGTAATTAAAAATTGTAATTTAAACAATAAAAAGGCAATTAAATGTTCGAACATATGTAATTTATTGAAGAACAAACGTCAATATGTATTTATAGACTGATAATGAGAGAAAATATTAATAATTTTGATTGAGGGGGCTAACCAAACAGTATTTTTTAAATTGTTTTTTAATAAATAAACAACTAACGAACAAACGATTATTCATAGCGAACAATTAAGTACAAACCATGAACTAACGATATGCAATAATAAAAATTCAAAAAAAAAATTTCGCGTGGGCCAAGTTTGGTGATCTCGGTTTCAGGAGGGCAACCCGTGAAGAAAAAAGGTTTATCCACAGACTACTATATATGTATCGGATCATCGGATTTATGGTCATTAGCTACCTTTGCTTTTCCAATTTTACTTGCTCTGTGTTTCCAATTCAATAAAAATTAATTAAAATGTTTGTTTACTTCCGTCTCTGAATTTTCCACATTTCCAATTTTCCAACCAAATATATTTAGAAAACTGTCGTGTTCAAAATGTATTATGTTAAACTAAAATAGATTGGCACTTTGGGAGTTTCATAGAAGATTGAAAATTGTAGATATCAAGGAAGAGGTTATGTAACGACAATGTTTTTTATTAAAAGATTAAATGTAAGTCTTTGGTGTAATTTAATGAAAGTTAAGCGTTACTATAAAGCTGTATCACAACCCGTGAGTAGAATTACGTTTTATTCAGTTCTACCTATTCCAACAACTATTGGATTCTCATTGTTTACTTGGCTAGGGTTTGACAAAAAAACAGCAGAGGATGAGCTCATACATACAATAAAATATTCAATTTTGTTCATTCAGCGAAATGAGTATGATAAAGCTGAAAGACTACTACATATTGCTTTGAGACAAGCCCAACAAATTCAAAATGAGCAAGGAATTACATATATATATGATGTCATGGCTAATTTAGCTTTACAGAAAGACCAATTAGATAAAGCTAACTCACTGTTTGTAGCTGTTGCTCAAAGAGTAATGGCTTCTGGTGCTACTGAAGATGACTTGAGAATTATTCATTTAAGTACCAAATTAGCCAGAGTTAATCATTTAAAAAAGGAATATGACATTGCCAAACTTGGTTACGAGTGGTGTTTAAATAAATTAGAAAAAGAAATTGCGAAAAATGGTGCAACACCAGAAACTACTCAGTTACTTGCTATGATAGAAGATTGGTATGGGAGATTATATGCAGAGTGTAACCAAGTTGAGCAAGGTGTAAAATTGATGATGGAATCATTGAAACATATGAGAAATCTTAAAATCATTGATAAAGAGCATATAGCAGTTCAATTAAATGACATAGGTACATTTTATGAAAAGATCAATAAATATGATGAAAGTATTCAATACATAAAAGAAGCTATTGAAAATGCAAAAGAAATAAAAGATATGGAGGATTTGGGAGCATTTTATGTAAATTTAGGTAGAATATACATAAAGAAAAATATGTTAGCAGATGCTAGAAAAAATTGTGGATATGGCTATAAATTAGGAAAAGATAATCATAAAGAAGAAATTCAAAAAGAAGCTTCTGCATGCTTAAAAGAAATAGGCAGTGTTTAAAAAATGTAACAACTACAATGTTATTCTAATTATTTATAAACATTTTAATTTATAGACCAACAAAATAAACAAATTATAGAACTCTTTATTATTTTTAATAAGTATACACCTGTTTTAACTGTTGTGTCATAGTATGACTGCAAGCAACAAAGATTTTCTCCTAGCTAAATTCTTTTGTACCATATACCTAAAGCCAAAGTATAGCAATATATAAGAAAAATGAAGACTTATTCAAACCCAACATAGCAACGCAGTCAGCCTTATGGGCACTCTCCCAGAGCCCAGAAGGCAGCAATCTTGATGACATTTTTTTATTTATAGGTTTATTTGTAAGTATATAGCATAATAGGTATATTATATTTTTCTTGTTATTAGCAATAAATCTGCCCCCTGAATAACCTATTATAAGGTTTTACAATCCTAATAGAGTTATACACACACGCACCTTTACAACCTTTATATACTATGGCCAGACACCTGTAACATTAATATTATAATTGCAGTGTGTTTGTTTGTCCTTTTACGTCAAAACAGAGCAATAGACGCAGAGGCTCAGTTGTGTCCTAAATAGAAAAATAATACAACAATATAGTAGTAATGTCTGATTTATTAATTAAACTTATTGAGCATTTAAAATATTCTTCCCTATGTTACATAGCAGACGAGCCTATTTTGTGACACAAACAGAACTACTCGAAATTATAAAATTAAATGCATTTTATATATAATTAGTTAATTTTATGTTGTTAGGCACTTTCTTTTGAGACAGAGAAAGGTTCAGCCACAACCTCGGCACTGGAGTTTGCAACAACAACATCTTTGACAGGGCGATCATTGGCTGCTGTGACTGTTTTTTCAATTCTGCGGACGACGTCCTGCAACAAGAAAGGAATCTTTGTAATATATTACATCTGCACAGCTTTTATATGTACCTTGAGGTGTGGCCAGAGCCACCAGTAACAGTGTCCACTTTTTGCCAGTTATCTATAACCAGGTAAATTTGATTATTTTGTTGTCTGTGAGAACATGAATAATAGTTTTGTGTGGTTTTAATAACCAGGGGTGAGCTTTTTCTTCTACACTGGTAGAAGGAAATTTTCAAATGAATTCCATTATTTTCTATAGTACCTACATAATATTTCTTATTCAGGACTCCTTTTCCGAAAACTTGTGTTCAAGAGGCGTTTGACAATTAAACTTGAAAAACACAAGAGATTTTGAAATGCAAAATAACTACATAGTAGGTACTCTACTAGTTACAATCAATATAAATTAATGAGAAGTTCCTGATTTGGCTTGAGTATCATGCTTAATATCACACTTTGAGTCACATTTCTAGTCTTATCTGTATGAGGTCATGACATAAAAAGCAAAATAAATATCTGTTTCTATGCAAATCTGTTGTATACATTTTATGTAAATTGATGACTTCATGTATAATATTTGACCTTTAATTCTATTTTTGCATAGTAAACAACTTATTTTATTCATCTAGGGAACATAGCCTATGTTTTAATCCAGTATATAAAAATCTGCCATTGAGGCGTCATTAAGCAACAAACATCCAAACTTGAGCATTTTACAGTATTAGTAGGATGTACTGGGAGTGAGGCATTTTTAATGGAAAAAAGGGTGAAGCTAATAGTTAGGCTAGGTTAAGTTACCACTAAGACCTACAACTGTGGTTTTGTTATGGTAGAACAAACAACTTCTTACAACTCTGAACATGAACTTATATAAGTGTTCATAATTCTTTTGAAAATTTCTCATAAACAATGGATGTGTTATAACAACATTAAACAAGATTACACAAACAACAATTATTCAATAAGTGTATTTTTATTTATTTACTATGCACTATTACACCCGCTTTAAAGATTATATGTATATAAATGGAATTTAAAAATATTTTTTCAAACCTGACTAGGAAAATATGACATAGACTTCTTTTTTACCCTAAACATCTCATTTTGGAAAATTCTTATTATGATATTACTATTTTAACTTTGATATAAAATTGACTCTACCCATGTACCTGTTTTTATATATGCATAGGTACTTGCATGCTCTATTCTCATGTTGATGAATTCCTACACAATTCATTTTGTTGTATCTCTGACGGATTATACAGCATACACCATAATGTTAATGCTCAATAGGTCCATGTTCAATACTCCTAAACCTTCCTCATGTATCAACACAACGCAAAAACCACAACAAAATCCCAGACGCGATGGGGGACTTTGTTTTATGATATGTAGCGACTGTAATCTCTTAAAATACAAAAATATATTGAGTTGATATCAAACTTCAATGGTCAAAATGTTGAGTGCAAAGATTAGATAACAAAATTTTAAATGTTGACAACGATCCCACTCCCACTAATATTATAAACGCGAAAGTTTGTATGGATGATGGATGTATGTATGTTTGTTACTCAATCATGCCATAACGGCTAAACGGATCTGGATGAAATTTTATAGTCTGGAAGATATATTATAGTCTGGAATAGCACATAGGCTACTTTTTTCCGTGGGATAATTTGTTTTTCACGTCGACATGATTTTTTGCATAGTTTAAGGGTCAGAGAATAACATAATATACTATATTTTATACCGCGAAAGCGGGCGGGGGATGGGCAAATTACAACCACGGGATTATTTCCTTTTGGATCTATTTCCACTCTGGTGAAACTCATAAAAGTATGTCATAAAGTACTTTTCAAATATTTCTATAGGTACTTACAAACTTTTTGTATGTTTGAATGCGCTTATCTCAGGAACAGTCTTTATTGAGGAAGGTTATATTTAGGCCATATAACATCACGCTTTGACCCAAATGGCAGAGCAGTAACCATAAACGTCAAATCATCAAATTTTTTTTACTGGTGAAGCTGGGGCCGGCAAGCTTTTTTTTCTATATTTTGTTTAAAAAGATATACAAACCATGCCCTCAAGGATCTTGCCAAAGACAACATGTCTGCCATCTAACCAGGGTGTCTTTGTGGTCGTGATAAAGAATTGAGATCCATTTGTGTCCTTGCCAGCATTAGCCATAGACAACCATCCAGCACCATAGTGACGGAGCTTGAAGTTTTCATCTTCAAAACGTTCACCATATATGCTAGCGCCTGAAATCCACAAGAAATAGTACTTAAGACTATGATAATTCCTAGACATCTTGGGTTAACATCTTGCAAGCTCAATCCATACTTTAAT
Source organism: Nemapogon koenigi (assembly GCA_963924495.1). Taxonomy (NCBI): domain Eukaryota; kingdom Metazoa; phylum Arthropoda; class Insecta; order Lepidoptera; family Tineidae; genus Nemapogon; species Nemapogon koenigi. Next base: position 6,170,717 of record OZ004646.1, read on the forward strand.
CCATTGAGTTGTTATAAAGTAAAAGTAAAACTTGGGGATAAATAGTCATCTCGGATTAGAACACAGTCTTTAATCCCGAAAAAATGGGTGGTGGAGGGGCTGTAAGTGAAATTGCGGACAAAAGCTAGTTAATTAATAATTGATATAATGTAAGAGACATTTTTTTACACAAAGGCTGGACATTATTGCAACCAATATGTAGGCAATAATATGCAACCTATATAGGGCACCTAAGAAGTTTTCTGTGCTGAAGGCAAAACTTTTGGTAGTACTGAATCCATTGTCTGAAGAGAAATAAATAAACTCTTATTCTGCAGACTCTAAAATATAAAGTTGTAAAAATAAGTTGTAAATTTTAATCCACATTCATATATCAAAGTTTTATCTTTCCCATAAAATACTTGAAGCCTTGTTGAACTGTAACAAAAAGTTTACAAAACAAGGGCAATATTACAATTTTATTTTTACAACACTATTTTGATGCATTCTTTGTTTAACTTGGAATTTTGCCAAATGGAGACAACCCAGACAACCAACTGAGATAAACTTTATGATTTCTGTCCAATTTACATTATCTTCAATTTAAGGAGTATCCCATAATTTTATTTGTGAAAACATCATCAAGGCCTAATTCTTAGAAGGTGTATAGAAATAACTACACACATACATAAAAGTCACACCAGTTTTCCAGAGGTGTAGGCAGATACCACTTGCTACGATCCTGACAAATCCTTTCTCAAGGATGCTTCTGATTTGATTGGCATGTCTTAATATATTTCTTTCATTAATCTTCTTGCATCCATCCTTTATACAACCATCTTAGCATTCCTTTATCAATTTTAGTCACTTCACTACATCTTCTTTCATACCACACTGCTCTCTTTTCACACTATTTCCTATTTTATCTTTCAAAGCCACATCACACATATTTCTCAATGTTCTAAATGCTATCTCTACTGCAAATAACTAACATAAATTATATGGACCATACCTCCAGTACCATCTCCTTTAGTGAAGTCACCACCCTGTATCATGAAGTTGTCAATGACTCTATGGAACTTGCTGCCCAAATAACCTTCACCCTTGGGTTTCAGAGCCAGCTGGTAGAAATTTTCAGCAGTTATCGGAACAGTCTTTCCAAAGAGACCAATCACAATTTTTCCAATTTCTTCATTGCCAATTTTCATATCAAATGTAACCTGAATTTTAAATTATTTTCTGCTGTAGTTTTTAAAGAAACTAAGTACCTATTCTATCTATCTTAATATATAAAAGGCAATGTCAAGACTCGCATCACCCAGCCCAAACTGCTATGGAATGGATAGAAATGTGAAAATTGTTGATTTTATATTGTAGGCAGTTTTAAGGATTTTTCAAAATCCCCCCATAAGAAGAAAAAGGGGGTGGGAAACATTTTTTTAGATTACTTCAAACTTAGCTATTGAGGAGACGCCTCATAACTTTTGTCCCATACAAATTACTAACTATATGTCTGTTTCGTATAGGTTTCGAAATTTAAATATTTAGCTTTTGGAAGATAAATATATTTGACACAGTACGAATTTTCTAAAAAATATAAAAATTAGTTACACATAAGTTTCATGAAGCCCTGAAATTGCGTATTTTCAACTGATTTTGCGACTCGAGTTCTCTTAATATATTTCCTCATTTCTTGTTATTAATGCTCTTCGACACTATTATTAAAACACATATTTCAAAATTCAACCCCTAACAGGCGAAAGAGGGGTGCAATAATGGGAAAACTACATATTTTACATTTCAACAAGTTTCACGGGCGAAGCTGTGGTCGAAAAGCTAGCAGTTTTAATTTTTTTGCATTAAATAGCCCATTTAAAGGTCAAAAATTAAGCTTGTAATAAAGATTAAGTTAATAAGAATTCATAAGGGCAAATAGGACACCAGAGTCAATTGATTGACAATGGCCATAAATTGGTTAACAACAGAAATCTTAACAATGCATACAAATAACAAGTGTTAACCAATTTTATTGCTTGAACACACTATTGTAATCCAATTAAAAACACTTGCACAAAAAATGGTTAGTATAACTGGTAAAACATACACACCCTCACATCCTTTATACTTTGTGGTGTGGCCAGAGGCACTAGTAACAATGTCCACATTATGCATCCCCTATTATACAGAACAGAAGCCTGTTGTTGTGCTTAAAAGTGTATTATTTTGGTAACTTGGGTGTGGTATCAAAAACATGAGATTGACAATGCTAATATACCTACCTTCCTAGATTAGGGAGACTACAAAATTGATAAATAATTTGATTGTAAATTATCTATTAGGTTTATATGGGCAGTATCAAAATTAAAAATAGATACTTTATGAGATGGGTAGAAAAAACTAGTAGCGTCATCTCGGAGGGTCAGCGACCCATATGACCACGTACCTACATATAAAAAATCCACAAAAAATTTAAAGTTTTATATAATTAGGTATATAAAGTAATATTTACCTTATGAGTTACTTTAGGTCCTTTTGCGGATTCATCACTCAGTGCGGCCGATATGAGGAGTAGAACCCCTAAGCCGGTAGCTAAAGCTCCCATGATTATAAGTTTTGTTCTCTTTCTGGCTATTGTAAAAAATATAATAACACTTTAATATTAGCTACAGACGGACATCCAAAAGAGAAATTAATTAAATAATACAATACAAAATGCAAGAACTTGGATTTTTGTTACAATTCCTATTCAACCCAAACACCCATAAGTTACTCTATGCACCCAATCAAAGGAAAATCCAATGCAAAAATGAAGTCTGTGAATAGTGTGAATGAAATAATGAATATGAAATGAAATGAAAGATCGATTCAGTTCACCTTATAACTTCACCACCACGTCATTGCCATAATTTTTTTTTGTAGTATTCTTTCCGAGGAAAAGGCAAAGGTCTATGTTAAACCATACAGCCATGTCATAGAGCAATTTTATTTATTTCATGAAAAGGCAAAGGTTGATAATTAACCATACAGCCAATCATTATCATGAACTATTTGAACGAACTAATAATCATTCACTCCGTATTCAAAGGCACGCAGAAGTTTTTCTCTTTGAGCTACGCTTTGAGCCAACTTTGCTTGCAGTATTGAAAAAGGTTTCCTTCACAGATCATAATTATAGTAGTATAGTAAACAAAAAATTAGGGGTAGGAAAAATGAGCCAATAAGTACTAATGGCGTCGTATCGTATCGCCATCTCTTTCACGCCATATACAGTTTCCTCATAGAGTACCTACTCTCTTTATAGTTTCCTTCACAGAGCAATTTTACATATGTGAAATAAAAATCCAATTAATTTTAGATTACTTTTATTTACACCCACACAACCGCAAACATAGGTAGAATATATTCTTATTATTTTTGTATACAATACAAATAAAATTGACGGTTTTTTTATTGAAAAAAGACTTTGTATCTCCCTCTTTTAGCCGATGGTATTTGTGAGGCTATACCTAACAAGTGGTCAGTTCTGTTGAGGTATAGGTATATGTAGATGGAAAATCTTCCATGTTTCCTTAGATATCTTTATGCTTATAATTAATATTATTCAAACTATTGTAAACCTTGACGCCATACAGGTATACCACTGTAACAAAAGAATTAACTTGTTACCTACATAAACCTTTTAATCATATATAGGTAGGTACCTAATTAAATTCTCCAGTGCGTTCTCTACCTCATGCTCCAACTGCGTAGGTGTAGGTACCTACTCTAGTCCTCTTTTTAAGACGAATAGTATGGCAGTCAGTTACCAAAACCTCGTTATATCCTAAATGCTTTATCCAAGTAAAAGTTTATAGATTATGATATGAGCGAGATTTTCAGGAACAGCGTTGCGTTAACCTGGAAAACGATTTACCGTTCGTCAAAAAAAATTGACATAATTTTTTGTCCCCAAATATTCGTTCTTGTATGATTCTCCTTATAAAAGTTTAAGGAGATATTATGACTCAATGCAGAACAAACATGTTTCCTGTTGAATACTAGTTAAATTTTGTATAAACTTTTTTCAAATTATAAAGCATGGTTTATTTATTCATAAAAAATGATAAGTATGATGATAAGTATAAAAAAGTTTTAAAAATTAAAATTCAGTAAAAAAACGAACAATAATAATTACGTCATGTATAGCGGGACGAGCGGGAATTAAAATTATTTTCCACTTTTTCATGTATGTTTAGTGTTAATAAAGTCAATCGATTCATTTTCCTTAAACTGGGAACACTTTTTTCAAAAAATTGCAAAAAAAACACATTTTATTCAGTATGAAATCATGGTAACCGGCTGCCGTACTTACTGTACTTTTATTATAAACTAGCGACCCCGCCCCCGACTTCGCACGGATACAATATCTGTTTATAAAAGTTGTAATACCCACAAAATTAATTCACAAATATCATCATACCGAAATGTAGCTTATTTTCGCAAAATGCCCATATATTATAGCCTACTCTTCCTAGATAATCCCTCTTTCTATTGGTGAAAACCGTATGAAAATTGGTACAGTATAGTTTCTGAGATTAGCCCGAACAAATACAAACTCAGCGCGTCGGGGGACTTTAATTTATAATAGGTACCTCCTACCTATAGTGATAATAAATTACAATTCATAAACGTACGTAGCTGCAGGGCAAGCACGTAGGCAGGGGGAGGGTCCAGTGGGTCCGGACCCACCCCGAAATCCAACACCGGCACTTTTTGAAATTGAGTATTTAAAAAAGGTAAATTACCTACCTGTGGTAATCACTATTAGTTCAGCTGAGCTGATGAGGTCGAGTCAAGCGAGCTAGGATATGGATCTATTGCAGAAAGATGCAATAAAAGGTAAAGTCGTACTTTGTGTTTTATTTTTCAAAATAATGTCTTGGTTGGTGGTTGGACCCCCCTCCCCCCCGACGGAAAATCCTGGCTACGTGCTTGCTCCAGGGGGAGTCAATACGTATGTGTACTTACAGTTTTTTAATAGTGTCCAATGTAATATAATGCGTATTAGTGGTAGTTTCTGTTTCCTTCTGAATATTTCTGTTAATCCAGACTCTTGTCGGATCCATATAACTATATTTGCTTCTTGATGAATTTATATTCGAAGCTCTAGAACCTTGTGAATCTAGAATGTCCGCGTCGCAACCGTTCTCAGAATATTCTTTAGTCGCATCAGATTTACATGACGATAAATCGCTAAAATAATGAGTATTTTTTGTTTAGTCACCTAAAATTTGCTAGGTTAGGCATCTAGATGTATATTTATGGATATGTAGGTAGGTACTACTTCTAAAACTTACTAATTTATAAACATAATTACCTCGTCTTTGTATATCCCGTATAATAATGTATAGACGATTTCACATTTCCTTAAATCAGAATAAGTAAATTAAACTTTATTAGTTGATATACCTATTTAATCTAATCTAAATCAATCAAAATATCCCAAATTTTTGATGTGAAACATCTAATGCGGCGTGATCTCGTGTCTCGTAGGTGCAGAAATTAAGATTTTTTAAATAACACACCTACCGTTATCAGTAGATTTTGAACACTTTTTTAAGGTGCAGTTTTCTTTGCAATTCGATTTCCGATCCTTGATATCAATTGTATTAGATTGCTAAAAAATATTTAGGTACTTAGTTTTAAATAATATAGGTAGGTACTTAAGTTAGATCTAATTATAACTGATGGTAGTTTGAAATCAATATTAAACATAACCTATAAACCTACCTTTGTTGGTCTTTGTGAAAGATGATAGGAACTTTTTACACATTTTTTACTTTGTTTCCATCTATTTATGGCATCGTGTTGTTGTTTCTGTAACTCCATTAACTTTATATACCACATCTCATGTTCCATTATCTTTTCTGCACTGGTACCTGTAAAAATAACAATTATTTTGGAAATGTTCATTCAAATTAAATTTATTCTACACAAATGCAATGAAGCGCCTACTTGCGTAGGTTAGGTACTTACCTGGTATTTTTATTAGTAGCTCATCTACAAACGACTTCAGCTCGATCTCATAATTTGCTGTATTTTCTTTGCTAAACACATATTTTTGACGACTTTGCAGGAATAGTGTATGATTAAATTCATGCCAGCCTCCGTATTTACCGCCGCTTTCAGACAAAAATTCGTGTAAATTCTGTACTTCCTATAAAACAGATAAATTGCACAATATGTTAGGTGTAAGTACTACTTATATTTTTAATACAAAGTCACTTACTATGTGACCTACCTTGTATTTATAAGGTGTGTTAATAATCGCTCTTACTGGACTAGGTACTATATCATTGAATGATTTCAATTTCCTTAATGTTGCAGTTTTTGGCTTTGGCTGGTCCTCTTTTAGTTCGTCAACCTAAAAAGAAAACAATTACATATCTTCCGACCTATAAGAACTTATAGATATTTAATCTATTTTATAGTCCGCAAAAGTTAAACACAAACACTCTTATTAGGTAATAAACTCGAAGTAGCGACGTAGTAACTAAACTGTGTTTCGTCTTCGTCTATCATAATGAATTGCAGATTTATTAGACGGAGACGAAATACAGTTTAGTTACTACGTCGCTACTTCGAGTTTATTAATAAGAGTGAAAAAGTACCGAAACGAATATACTTAAACCAAACGCGCTTGGATCAATCATGAGTTTGCTGACAGTACCACCGATAACTAGGTATTATTACGTGGACGGTACTGATCGACGCATCAATGATGCTGAGCCAAGGAATATACCTACTACCGCGACTACTAATTAAGTCTAGATATCCATATTTATTCTGGCATAAACTAATTTCCATTTCTCTGTATATAATCCACCTGTGTCACTGAAATTTAGCATGTACACTACAGGTACCGGGACGGTTCTTGAGCGGTGGTCGTTAGATGCGCAGAACACAATTTTTGGGTCTGCTTGACGGTATGAGGTATTAATTTTAATTTTACCAGCAGTAAAAAGCAATCGTAAAAACAAACACCAATAAATCAATTACAATAAATATACAAGTTATATTGCACTCGAATTACATATGCGCAAACATTCCACTTTTTCGTCGAGCGCTCAAGTACTATACCTAATTACTTATTGAATATATCTAAGTGAAATAGCTGTTATTTTTCAATGAGTTTTTTTGAATAGGAAATCTATCACAAAGCTCTTAAATTTTTTTAAGCGCTGTTTAACCATTACCTCTTCAATTAAACATCTTGCATTTTTTGGTAGCATAGTGAAATATCAAAATAAAAAATATATTATGAAAGAGAAAACAGGAGCAAATAATCCTTTATTTACCACCCATATTTCCTATTCAATAAAACCAATTGAATCAATAACGACTATTTAACTTAGATATATTGAATAAGTAACTATATGCTAAATTACAGTGACACAGGCAAGTATATCATTGGACACAGGTGGATTATTTACAGATAAATTCCCCATATAAATTATGGGGATAGGGCCAAAATTGTGACTTAAATCCTCGGTAGAGAGTAGTATATTCCTTGCAGTCTTGCTGTACAAAACTAAGATTTCGACTTTTTAAACTAGCAGCGGCGGCGCTTCGCTGATATGCAGACGGACGGTCGCTAAAGTTCTCTACTTATAATTCGACACTCGCTTAGGGTTACTTATGGAAGAAATTATGACATGGTGTTTTAGAAATACTTATAATATTAAATTTATTTACACAACGTTATGAACTAATTAAATTAAAATTTTTTTTTTTTACGTAACTAAATATTTAAAAAATACAATAAAAAAGTCGCCATATTACACAGGTGAACCGGGAGAAAGACCAGTTAATAAAAAGCTAAGTATTGCAAAGTCACCATATTACACAGGTAAACCCGGAAGAAAAGCTATTATTTTTTTTTTGTTTCTGGTCACGGATATTGATTTTGGGAACAATCGGTCCAGTTAAAAGTATTCACTTCTAAAAAATCTTTTTTCTAATCACGTAAAATAAATCAAGTAGAGCGACTGTCAGTACGAATCAATTGTACGCCATAAGACTCTGTAGAGTGAAAGAGAGATTTGTTAGAGCGAGAGGTAAAACAGGAACGAGCGTCATCCCTACGTCCATTCGCTGCGGCCGCTTGGCGGACACTAATAAGGAACTAAAGGAAGAATTATTTGTTTTATATCATAATTTTAGCGGCTTTTGCAATGTATTGTTTTTTTGAAAAATATATTTTTTGGAATTATTTTTCTTTTGGAATTTGCTTGTTGTTTATTATATTTAATTATAAGTTACTTAGAATAAAATTTAGTAGCCAAAACACTCGTTTACCGGTAGGCAAAATTACGGGAAATTTGACAATTTAAAGCTCTTTAATTAAGCAAATGAAAGATTTTCTGAAAAATCTAGCGAGCCCACATTAACATTGAACATATAAAGATACTTCTGTACTGATTTGATTTTCCAATTATTTTATCAGTTTCGCTTGGTAAGTGTTTAAAAATGACAGTAAGTGCATTAAACCAAATCAGAGGTATATCTTGGTCAGGTATTAGACAAGATAATTAGTATATTATTAAGTGATATATAATTTTCACTAAATTACAATAAACCAAACATTATTTTAAAACTAAATTCATTTTTGTAACATTTGTCTATGAAACAAAATAAAATATTTAATCTATCACAAAATTTACGCGCGTAGCTTGCACAGCCGGACTGGGGCCTTAAATCTTTTCACCTCAAACTTCAAAAGCGACTATTATACCCTATTTTGAGCAATAATTGTTTAGTATTACCTCCTTCGCTATAGTTTGTTCAACATTCGTTAACTCTGTTATTTCCGAATGTAAAAACTTCTTCAAATCTCGTATCCTCTCTTCCAACATAAGGACATCTTTTTTAATTTGATCTACATCTGTAACATTAATCAAATAGACTTAAAAAGATAATGGACCCAAAAACGCATTGAAGGTATCTAAATAAAAATAAATAAATATTTCGTTGTAGAATTTTGTAGTCATCATTTGTGCCTTTGCTGGGCGCTGGTTTATCTGGCCCGCCACACCACACCTAATAAACCGACAATGCGTAGAGACAAGTGTATGGGTTTTTTGATAGTCGCAAACGGTATTAATATATTAATATTATCTATGGTATACACACACACGCACACACACACACCTTCACGGCCCTTATACTTTGCGGTGTGGTCAGAGACACGTAACAGTGTCCACTTATAATAGTCTGTGGTCCACTTTTTGCCAGTTGTTCATAAATAATCATGGTTGCAAGCCCGTGGACGATGTGTCACTTCTTTAACAGACGTAAATATCTGTAATTGTTTATGAAGTGCTGCTGACGTTTATGTGCCCTCCGGAGTACTACGAGTCGATTAAAGCACATATTCTTACAGAAAATTGGTGGTTGACATTTTTGACATGAGTGGGAATTGAAGTCCCGGTGCAACGTGTGACTATTATAAGTTACTCTATGGTGTGACCGTCGCCAGTATAAAAAAGTACTCTTTGGTCGCCTGCTTGAATCGGTGCGCGGCGTTCTGAGAAACTGGCGCAACGTTCGAAAAGATTTTTACACCAACACTTTCGTTTTCGTTTTCGGTCGAACGAAAGTTTGTCAGCGTTGCCAGTTCACGTGTTTTTGCTTAGATCTTAGATTTTACCGTTAACTTTAAAATCTTAAAGTAAATAAAGTTAAAATAAAAAATACGTTGATCTACGAACTTTTCATATGCAATTTTTACAAATTCTACGTTTATTTTAATAATATAAACTTATATAATTTTCTAGACTATCCTACGTCTTTTTCAAAATCCGAGTTGGCAACTCTGCACGGCGTACACTCTGCGGCAGCCGCGAAGCAAAGAACTGTGAACGCTATGCCTTTAGCAATAAGTTCAAAATTCTACCAAAACTATTTCCGCTAAGAAACTGGTTTGGTGTTCACTGTTCTCTTAAAATGAACCATAATGCTATATACATTAAATTGATATTGTACTGACTGACATAATAAGGTGTGACGTGTGACGTCAGAGTCGATCGGAAGTTGCTTGTGTCAATGTATGCTACGGATTTGTCTTCAAAACGAAACGTTTATGTCCAACAAGGACCGGCCAGAGAAAGCCCGGGCCGAGAGGTCCGGCCCAACAATGTGCGGGCAAATTCCGTGTACTTGTCTTTGTCCGGCCAAGCAAATTGCTCGGCATTCTTGTGCAGGACATACCCGGTCCGAGAATGTCCGGCCCAACAATGTGCGGGCAAATTCTGTGTACTTGTCTTTGCCCGGCATAGCAAATTTGCACACACATTGTTGGGCCGGACCTCTCGGCCCAGGCTTTCTCTGTCCGGTCCTTGTTGGACATAAAACGTTTTGGCCTTTTCAAGGCCATTCGGCCGAAACGAAAGAAGTCACGTCAAAACTATGCTAACCTAGGAACTCCCGAACGTAGTCAACCGCGGACACTGCGTCGGTCACCCACCGCTGGGACGGGTGGTCAGAGATACCAGCGCCTTAGACCTGTGAGATCTAATAGTAGAAGTCTCCAATAAATAAAATTGGTGTCTATCTCTGATTCCAAAATGAATATGACCATACAGATATTTACACAATGGTAAACTTTATCGGTTATCCATGAATAATAAAGAATGTATATCTATGTGACTGTATGTCTGTTCCAATATTCAAATCCAGAACAGACTCCAAAACGGCTTAATAAGATAATGAAACTTTAACGGATTACCTATGTGATTTTTGTTTCATCTCAATACTAAGGTTCCATAAATGAACAATAATTGAAGCACTTAGTTAGATATTTTATAAAATTTATCTTTTAAAATAATCCCGTGCGAATACGCGGCTTATTCGAGCGTAAAATGAACTAATGATAAATTTAACTTTGAGCAATAGGTAGAACCACTCACCAATACTGCTTATATTTCTTGCCAAGGAATTGTGTTTAACATCTTCAAAAATATTTTTTATTTCTATGAATGATTTGTTAATGTTAACAAATAACAATTTTCTGAAAAAAAAAAACCATTTCACCAGAATACAAACCTACACTCCTGAACATGGGGTATGGGTGTGAGTCAAAGAGAACCACCGAGCTTTGAAATAAAATCCTAAGTTAAATCGTTCCATTGAAGAACGAGTTCGATGTTTGCTGTTCGATGCAGATGTTGAGGATTAGTTAACAGCCAAAAAAACGTACAAATTACATTTGTATAAATTTACAAATAAGCACTGAAAAGTTATTATCATACTGGCTGGGCATGTATGTAATCACATAAAAGTAAGTTCTTACATAACTTACCTGTTAAAATCCAATGTTTGAATATCAAATTTATTTAAATTTACATTTATTTTGTTTGTTAATATTTTTTCTTGCATTTTTAATCTTCTAAGTTTACTCAAGGCGGAACCTTCCGAATTTTCAACGCTTACGTTGTTTTTGCAGTCAGATAATGAACTGCGTCTTTTAGGCTTATTATTCATAACAATGTAGGTAGGTACATGTATCATTTAAACCTTCGATTAATATTTAAAGTAAATATTATGCATACACTATACTAAATGTAGTTTTAATTCTACTTTGTCAACTTTGTGTGATTGTGATTTCTCCATGGTAAGGTAAACAAACATCTCGTAAACATCAACCGTTGTCATGACCACAGATAACTATAATTATGTGTCATGACAACGAAGTGAACAAAATCTCTCTCTAGGTCTCGCTTCTCACTCCTTGTTAACGTGCAACCAAAGAGTACCTTGTGCAACGAATTCACAAAAAGAAGTTTCATTTCAAACATTTCAATTTTTCGTATTGAATGAATGAAACATTTAACTCGATACTTCACATTTATTTATTTCATTCACACACTACATCCTTAGCTCTCATTCATTGCCTCAAGGATTTGGCTGTATGGTTAATTATCAACCTTTGCAGTTGATTATATTCTCTTTGGTAAAAAAAAAGTTTCCATGAAAATGGAGAATGAGAAACAAAAAAAAATAAAAAAAAAGTGTCAAATCGTCAAATATAATGTCTTTTACTTACTCTGTGATGTAATGTAAAAATATGGTAAAAACATAATAATCGTTATAATATTTAGTGCTATTTCTAAATAGACACAATGTTCACACGATCGAGATTGTTTGTTACGAAATTATTTGTTGGCCTTCCAATCACTGTAAGTAGTAATTTAGTAGTTACGCGTATAAACTAATAGACCGTAATATATAACCTCCAAAATATTTATTTTTCAGAAAATCCCTTTAGATTGTCAAAATGTACGTCTCGTTGTCGGAGTGTCGGCTAGACACCGCTCTACAACTCCAATTAATACAATAATTATGTTTGTACCGCAACAGGAGGTGAGAAAGTTTGTTATTTTTTATTTACCTACCTACTTTACTCTTGTATTTACTGTAGGTACTGAATTATACCACGTAAGAACTTATGTTAATAATTAAGAAGAGCTGACCAGAGATTTGATAAGAATTATAATTAGTAGAATGTTTATTTTATAATCATGCAAGTTCATACATTGTGGTGCAACTTGTATTTTATTGTTAAAACTTTACAAATCTGTAATATAATAATCCAAAATTTTCTGCAGGCATGGATAGTAGAAAGAATGGGAAAATTTCATAGAATGCTTGAACCTGGTTTGAATTTACTTTGGCCAATAGTGGATAAGATTAAATATGTACAGAGTCTTAAGGAAATTGCTATAGATGTGCCCAAACAAAGTGCCATTACATCAGACAATGTCACACTCAGTATTGATGGAGTCCTGTACCTGAGGATTGTGGACCCATATTTGGGTAAATATAATAATATCACTTATTATACTTTGGGTAAAGGTCCAGATTATCTAATCCTGAGATTTTTGTGTTTTTTCGACTTTATTTAATTACTGCACTGCTTTATTGCATACTTTAACTATTTTCAAGTCTCGGTAAGGTATAAGTTTTTGCAGGTCACAGGTTTTTGCAAAATTGAGGTTGGAGTTTTCATGATTTTGAAAAAGACTTAGAAAATTTTCAATCCATTTTTTTACTCCATATAACACCCATTTTTATGATGCCATAGGGTGAAAGGCGTCACAAGGAGCAACTTTCGTCCAGGACACCAATCCCGAAAACCCCTCTCGTGACCGCCAGGTCGGTGAAAAGTCTTCAGACACGATCGAAATTTTTTTACTCTACAACATAGGTTAGCGAGGAGCGCAGCGATGAGCGTGGTTCGGATGGTGTAAAAACAAGGTGCAAGGCGAGCGAGCGAAGCGAGCGGTGCCGCGGGAGCGGCCGCCGAAGCGCTGGAAACCTTATATTTTATTTTAAAACACGAAAATCTCAATTTCAGATTTTGAGGTTAAGTTTTTCAATGTCAATTTTCTTATAAACTAGTGAACACCGGCGAAAAGTGGTACCTTACCGAGACTTCAAAATAGTTAAAGTATGTAATAAAAATTGCTACATTTAATAAAGTCGTCAAAACACGAAAAGCTCAGGATTAGATAACAACTGTCAACAAAGTCAAGGAGTTGTGACTTGATGGGAAATCCGGTTTAATCCCACCTGCACCGTGATAGTTGTGATTAGTCTGTGATTAACAGAACATATCTTAGTAACCGATTAAGCGGCATATTGATACTATACAGCTATAATACTTGACATTCGTAAATCATTGATTAACATTGGTGGAGCCACATTAAAAGAAAGGACTTTATAAGAGTGTCAAACAAATATCTTATTGTGCAATACCAGAAACCACAACTTTTCTTGCAATGACAATTATATGATAGACAGCAGTCATAGGGATTAAGCTATATTTACAGAGTGTAATTACCCATAACTATAATAATTTTGATAATGAGAGCCATATTGCTGTTCCTTCTCAAAATTACAGATGATATCTGTTTTGTTTAATGTAGATGACTGGAAAAAGTAGATACTGTTTCTGGTCTCTGGCCACACCACAAGGCATAAAGGATTGTATTGTATGTGTTTGTTGTTTTGCTGTTCCATTTGTGAATATTTTTTTTCACCAATATTTTTTAACAGCAATATGGCTAAAATATTAGTTTCATTATATCATTAGGTATTGAAATAGCAAGTAATCTATACTTCTATACTAATAATATAAAGAGGAAAGATTTGTATGTTTGTGTCTGAGATTTTGTAAGACGACAGGCGACGCATCGTCTTACAAAATCTTAGGTGTGTATGTTTGTAATGAATGAACTCAAAAACTACTGTGCCGATTACAAAAATTCTTTCACCATTGGAAAGTTACATTCACCCTGAGTGACATAGGCTGTATTCTATTTTCAAAAAAATAGGGATCCTTACTAAAACTCCTATAATGTAACCCAAGGTGTAAAAAAATTACCTAAGAAATTCCTTACATCGCGTGCGCTGCGAAAACTATTTATTTATTTATTTATTTATTTATTATAAATAGCCCAACAACACCTACGTCCACACATATGCATTGTACATTTTTGTAACTTAGTAGACGCAGTGTCAATTATAGGGCTATTAACATTTTTATAACAACAACACAACATTGATAAGAAAAAAAAAGTAATTGAATAATAATAATAATAACACAAAAAATACAATAATAATAATTTACACGAAAACAATTTCTAAACTAATAACTAAGAACACTCAAAAAAATCAATTTTTCCAATCGGTTTGGAAAGTGGCAAACACATCTAAGTCGAGTCGCTTATGCATCTTGTTATACTGTCCGACCATACGGTTAAGAGGAGAGACCAGACCGAGGACCGTTTTCGATTTAGCTAGCAGGAAGGGATCAAATGCGCTAGCTCTGGGATTTCGTATAGGAGCACATAGATTCAACTGTCCCAACAAGTTTGGACAGTTGACCTTGGAGTTGACCAGTTTGTAGAAGAATTCGGCATCCAGTCTGCATCTACGATTCCGCAGAGAACTCATGCCGAACTACTGCAGACGATCCCTGTATCCGGGAAGCCTCTTCGCAAGATTGCAGCTGTATGCCAAATGCCAGCCAAACCTTTTTTGAACGCTCTAAAGTTTTTTAATATGGATGTCATAGTGAGTGTTCCAAACTATGCTGGCATACTCCAAACCACTCCGAACCAGCGCATTATAGAGGAGTATCTTGGTTCCCGAGTCCCTGAACTCTCTGCAGTTCCTCAGCACAAAGCCCAACATTTGGAATCCTTTTCGCGTTATCTTGTCTATGTGTGTATTGAGCCGCAACCTACAGTCCATATGCACTCCCAAATCACGAATACCGTCAACCTCCGTCAAACCACTACCCCCCACAGCGTATACACCAGGCACTCCCGTTTTATTTCTACTGAAATGAATAACATGACACTTACTAAAATTGAGATCCATTTGGTTGAAGTCACACCATTTCACCAAACTGTCCAAGTCATCCTGCAGTAACCTCACATCATGAGTTGTCAAGATTTTTCTTGAGAACTTCAAATCATCAGCAAACAAGTAGTGATCAGAGTTCGGAAAACAGCAGCCAATGTCATTGATGAAGACATTGAACAAAATTGGTCCCAGATGAGATCCCTGAGGAACACCGGAATGCGCAGTAAACATCTCCGATTCGTAACCATTGGCAACGACCCTTGAACTGCGACCAATGAGGTATGATTCAAACCATGAAATGATGCTCCCGGCCACGCCCATGCTGTACAACTTATCAAGCAAGATTCGGTGATTAACACGGTCAAACGCCTTGCTAAAATCAGTGTAGATTACGTCACATGGCACCCTATTATCCAAGCTACGTGCTATTTCCTCTGTGAACAATACTAGATTAGTGACAGTAGATCTAGCCTTTATGAATCCATGTTGACGTTCTGATATTGCATGTTTAAGATGCCAGGTAAGCTTTGGGCATATAAGTAACTCAAAGACCTTTGCAAATACAGGGATGATAGATATTGGCCTATAATTTTTAATAAGGTCACGTTCACCACTCTTCAGCAAGGGCAGAACCAAGGAACTCCTCCAAGCCGATGGATACCTACCGTCACTCAATGATCTATTGTAGATTAGAGATAATGGGTAAGCAAGAATCTCAGCGCAATTCACAACAAACACAGCCGGTATACCATCAGTTCCAGCGCCTTTAAATATATCAAGTCTTTTTAAAACTTTATATACTTGAACCCTAGTGAACGATAGCGAGCACAGGCTGTTGCTTGTGAAGTCCGGACGCCAGACAGTGGTAGGAGCAGGCCGCATATTGTACACAGAAGAATAGTGTTTAGCAAACAGATTACAAATATTCTCTCCATTTGATACTGTCACCGTGTCAAGACTCATTTTGGCTGGAAAACCACCACTGTTTTTTTTCTTATTTTTAATGAATGACCAAAACAATTTAGGGTTAGATTTTATTGACGCCTCCAAGCCATTTATGTACCCATTATAGCAAATCAATTGTAGCCGACGACATCTACACTTCAGAAGCTCAAAAGCAAGAACATCACGCGGATTATTAAATTTCCGAATCCTGCATCTATATTTATATTTCTCTTTCAGCATACTTATCATGTCCTTAGTGAACCACAAGGGATACTTATTGTTAATTGATTTAGTCTTTGGTACATACTTACGAATAACGTCACGAAGGCGATCGTAAAACAAGGCCACCATGCAGTCCACCGAATCACTTTCATTAAACACATCGTCCCATGATACCCTGCTCAACTCATCCATGATCTTCATGTAGTCTGCCTTGTAGAAACGATATCTTTTACTTTCGTTTGGAGGTACAGTTTTAGTTTTCATAAAAGAAACAGAAAATACTAATGGAGGATGCAAGCGATCAACAATCGACAGAGAATCCAGACGATGCTCCAAATCGATCACAGGTCGGGAACAAAGAACAAGATCCAAAATTCTACCTTTAATGTTCAACACATGATTGTACTGATGAAGGCCGTGCAAAGAGATGAAATTCAATAGCGAATTACTAAGAGTGCTACCACCCGAAGTCGCCTTAAGATGACTTGTTTCAGAGTCAGTTGACCACATTATGTCACCGAGATTGAAGTCCCCCACAATCAAAAACTCATCCCTGCCCCCATCCATTCTCGAACTAGCCCTTGTCAAAAAGTTATCCAGTAAATGTCCTTTGACAGGAGGTGGTAAATAAATTCCACATATATTTAACTTAAAACATTGATTACTACGATCATGTCCCTCAATGGAAACCCATACATCCTCACAATCCGACTCAAATGCGCTCAACCTATAAGAAGAATACTTTCTGGCGACTGCAACCAGTACCCCCCCTTCCGCTATGAAATCCACTGCACTCACGGTCACGCCTGTAAACATTATAACGATCGTCGAATAGCTCAGAACTGTGTACACTACCGTTCAACCACGTCTCGGACAGGATAACAACATCAAAATCATTACATACAATTTCGTTAAAGTCGATGGTTTTAGTTCTCAGCCCTCTAACATTTTGATAATACAGAGATAAATAATTATTCTTTAAAATAATATCGCACATACAAATTTATATATAAAAAAAAAATAACAGTAATAAGAAACAAAATAATTTATAAAAATATGAACAATAATAAATCAATAACAATCAATTAAAATTAGTCACAGAAAAAACAGATTATGTTAACTTATTAAGAAAATCCAAAGTTCTAATGTGGACGTGGCTCGTGTGCTCGGATTTTCGCATGAATATTCGACCGTCTCGCACCCAGACAAACTTGTAATTTAAGTCTTTCGCTTTAAGACGAGCTGCGGCGTGTAAAAATTTGTTCTGTGCTGTGAGATGCTCGGCCACATAAATAGGATTACTTCTGTCACCAGTACCGATACCCAAATGACTGGTATTTAGTTTGTTTGTGGGATTTTGCTTATTGAATTTTGAGGCCGCAGCCAAGAAACCGTCGCGCTGACGTGGGTTGCTAAACTTCACCAAGACCGAGCGCGGTCGAGAGCTGGCTGTGTTCTGTTTGGCAAGCCTGTTGCAGTAGTAAATGTCACTCTCGTCCACAGTACACTTTATAACCTTGCCGAGCTGCTGTACAGTCGTGATGAGGTTCTCTGCGGGGTGCTCGGGTACACACTGCAGTTCTAGGTTACAGCCGCGAGCTTGCTGTTCCAGAAGATTGACACGTGCGCCAAGGTCTCGGGTGCTGCTGCGCAGGTCCTCGTTTTCCGCCTGTAGAAGTCTAATCGAGTTTTCCTGGGTAGCCAAGGAACATTTAATATTCTCAAATTCGGCGTTGAAGAATGATATTGATGATAGAACAAAATAATGTGCTACGACTTTGCAGAACACATCATTATCTACAAAAAGTGTCGCGATAGCATATGTCTAACTATTATAGTTAAGTCACAATAAGTGTTCTTTTATTTTAAAAATTTAATTAAAAAGCCGCCGCTAGAAAAGGCTCTTTATTTGTACCTTGCTATTAATCCTTATCAAAATAAATTACTTTATATGCACGACTGCTTCAATACCTTTATACAACTTTTTGAAATATTCAATTCGGACATTCCATTCCAAAGATATCACGAGTTTAAAAATGTAAGTATTTTAGTATTTTTTATTTTAGTATTTTTGTATGAACAATATCCAAAGGTAGGGGGTAGAGGTAGAGGGTAGAAGTAGGGGTAATACTTAATGATTTGATTGTTATGTAGGCATAAAATAAGTTTTAGTTTGAAAGGAATTACAATTTATGGCTTAAAAATATTACCTACACTAACTCATTTTAAGACGAGGAATCACTCAGAAATTTCTAATCGTAAGCCACGCCCTAAACTCGTGGTTCGGGCGCAACGATCACGTTATGCAAGACAACGACGGCGCTTTGTCCGTTCTTGCTGCAGAAGTGAGAAGGGCATAATGTATCGCCTCTCGGAATAAATTACGTAAGGGGCACATTACAAATAAATAATTTATTAAAAAACGATCACATGCAGGGAAACATCTTCTTTTCGTATAAAATTTAAACGTAAATTCCTTCAGAGTATGGTCGTATGACTAAAAAGGTGTTTTTGAAGAGGTGATTTCAAAAAATTAAGTTATCGAGAAAATTTTCACCAATCATGTTTTCATCCTACACAATACTAGAAAAAATCCTCTAGTTTTCGATGCCCAACTTGTATGTTCATAGCATTCGTAAAATTAGGGAATTTCAGTTCAGAAATCAACCGAAATTATTCGTTCCTCCCCTTAATGTCCAATTTTTTAATTCCAGCCTCATATGGAGTGGAGGATCCGGAGTTTGCTATAACACAGTTGGCACAAACCACAATGAGATCCGAGCTGGGAAAAATTTCATTGGACAAGGTGTTCAGAGAGAGGGACTCATTAAATATATTCATAGTGGATGCTATTAACAAAGCTAGCGAGGCTTGGGGAATAGCTTGTCTTAGATACGAAATTCGTAAGTTATGTTTATTTTTTATTTTACCTAAAAATCTAAAACCAACTGAAATATTTTTATTTTCATCCTTTCTCCATTTATTATTGTGAAAAAGGAAACATGGAAACTGTAATTGAAAAAAAAATTTGATTTATAATTATTATTTAAAAATCTTAAAATAATTTGGTGGCATTACCAGGTTAGTTGAAGGACTGAGAGTGACATGGCTACTTTTTATAACAGTATAAAGGTACGGCCAAACCTGCGCGACCAAAGCGACTGCGAAGCGGGAGCGTCAGTCGCGCGGCGGTCGCTTCCCATGTAATCAAATGGCGCCATGCACACCTACGCGACCACAACGCGGGACGATTTGCTTCGGATTTGGTTCGCGTTGCTGACGCTCCCGCTTCGCGTCCCGCGTCCCGCTCGCCTGACGCGCAGGTTTGGCCGGAGCTTAATATCTTATTCCTGGATCGTTAGTCCTATTTTTTTATTACTTACACAATTATTTAGCACAAGTCAAAGCCTTTCTCATTATAATTAGTGTACTTAGGTACATAAGTAGAAATACTGAACAGATTTGGATGAAATTTGATACAGATACTCATTAACAATTAGCTAGTATTTTTATTGTATATTTCTTATAGGTGATATTAAACTTCCACATCGCGTCCATGAAGCTATGCAAATGCAAGTGGAGGCTGAGCGAAAGAAAAGAGCGGCCATATTGGAGTCTGAAGGAGTGAGAGCGGCAGATATCAATGTTGCGGAAGGAAAACGACAAGCCAGGATATTGGGGTCTGGTAAGCAGGATATTTTACATACCTTTTCAGCATTATAGCTTATAGTAGCTGTGTTCTTATAGCTTTAATTAGGGCCTATAAGGCTTTGTAGGCCTTTAACAACTTCGCTATGATATATGAGTGTCTTTGGAAAATCCGCGCGTACTAGTGCAATTTTTAATTGTATCCTCAAGACGATTTTATTAAGGGAGCCTATATCAATGAGAAAAGCCAATAAATAAAGAGAGGCTTTTCCATCTAAATATACCTCAACAGAACTAGCTACTCGTTAGGTTATAGCCTCACAAATACCATCGTCTAAAAGAGGGAGACTTTGGCTTCCGCTGGGTACTCTGGGACCGTAACACGGTTTCGGGAGCTGTAAGGCGACCCATGAAAGAAAGAAAGAAAAAAAAGGAAAGTTGAAATGTAAAAGTCGTCATTTGAGCTTCACAATGTTGTGTAAATAATGATTTTACATTCTAGAGGCGGAAAGACAGGAACAAATAAACAAAGCGTCGGGTGAGGCTCAAGCTATGTTAGCTGTGGCTGAGGCGAGGGCCAAAGGTCTGAAGCTTGTTGGTGAAGCTTTAGGCAGACAGGTAAGATGTCAGAGACTGCGGAAACAAGACTATCGTAGGAATAGAGGAATAGAGGGTGTGTTGGGCGCCTAATCCCAACTAATGTTGTAAATGCGAAAGTGTATTTGTTTGTTTATCCTTGTCCGTGCACGCCAAAACCGAGCAACGTATCGACGTGATTTTTTTGCACAGAGGGCCGGATTGTGACATTAAATTCTTATCGACTCATTTCCACAGCCGAATTATCAAATCAAGTGACACATCTAGGTTCATTTACCACCTGTTCTGTTTAATATGGGGAAATGGCAAAAAGTGGACACTGTTACTGGCGATTCTTGCCACGCTGCAAGGTATAAAGGCAATGCACATCAGTTTTGAAATTATTTCAGGAAACCAAACATGCCGCATCGTTGACACTAGCTGAACAGTATGTGGCGGCTTTTAACAAGTTAGCGCGTACAAACAATACATTGATACTGCCTGCCAATGCTGGTGATGTTTCCAATTTAGTAGCACAGGTACGTTATTTTTGTGTCTTGAAAGAGACAATAAAATAGATTTCAATGAGACGAAAAAGGTGTGCCAGGATCGTGGCGAGCGGATATCTTTGGGACCAACTAAAGCTTTGCTTACCCTAAAGGAATGGCGTAAGCATATGTATGTATGTTTGTCAAAAAGAAAGATTTGTGTGTTTTAACTTACGAAAATTTACAATTATAGGATCAATGGCATGCTGTAAAAACAATTTTTAGTCATATGCGACTCTTTTGACAGCATATAGATTAGCTGACATGCGACATACATATCACAGATTTTCATGATTAAAGGACTGATTGTTTCAACCCGCGGCATCACTAATGGAGACGTTGCCGCTGGTGGAGGCATGCCGCGACACTTGAGGCAGCCTCGCGGTGAGACATGTGTCCGTAAATACCCAAGTGGAGAGGCGGCTTAAGATGTATGATATAGCTCAGGATCTACCTACACAAACGAGTCTCCAAACTTCTTCAAACGCTTGCAGATTAGATGCTACCAAAGACCTATTAATAAAAATACTCTTAATACTTATTGTTTTTACACCACTGAAGTCATGACTATCATAATAAGTAAATTGATTTATCGTCTCGAACCTAGTTCCCAATAGATATATAGATAGACTAGCGCTTGTTGTATCGTAGGTATATATATAGTTACGAATAGATCAATACTGTACTATAATTAATTTAATATATCACGTATCGTTGCAGGTTGATTATGATATATATATTTTTTTTTTTTTTTTTTTTTTTTTTTTTTTTTTTTTTCTCCAATCTTTGAATATTACGATCTGTCTCTCAATGGGACATTTAGTAATAGGTGAGTCGTATGATCCCATACTAGGACTTCTATTTAGTCGTCATGCTCGGTGAGTGACCTCTGTCACACCCTGTTCTCTATATCAATCAAGTCCTGAGGAACTTTGCGTTTAAGCCTTCTCGGATTGGATGTCCTGTCCATGAGAACATTGGCCAGTGCGTTTGGATGTTTCTGTATTCTAATTTTGTAAGATATTATTTGATTTGATATCTCCTGCTTGACTGTCACGATTCTGAGGTCGCGATGAAGGGCTTCATTCGTCACATACCAAGGAGCATTTGTTATTAGTCTCAGTATTTTATTTTGAAATCTTTGTAGTATTTCAATATTGGAGTGAGATGCTGTTCCCCATAGTTGAATCCCATAGGTCCATATAGGTTTGATGATCACTTTGTATAGTATGAGTTTGTTGTCGAGGGACATTTCAGACTTTCGACCAATCAGCCAGTACATTTTACGAAGCTGGAGTCCAAGTTGTTTTCTTTTAGTGAATATGTGTTTTTGCCAGGTGAGTCTTCTGTCAAGATGTATGCCCAAGTATTTAGCTTCATTTGATTGAGGTACTTGAATACCGTTCAGTGTAACAGGTGGGCAGGTATCCCGCCTGGTTGAGAAGGTGACATTTACTGATTTCGATTCATTAGCTCTAATGCGCCATTTTTTGAGCCAGGACGATATATCATTTAGGCTGGTCTGCAGCAGTGTAGAGGCCATCGTGGGATTCTTGTGACATGCCAATATTGATGTGTCATCCGCGAAAGTTCCAGTAATCACTGTGTTAGAAGTGGGCAGGTCCATGGTGTAAATAAGATAGAGTATGGGCCCGAGTACACTGCCCTGTGGAACTCCAGCTTCAATGCTACAAAGCTTAGAAGTTGCTTCTCTGCAGCCAACAAAGAAATGTCGTCCTTCTAAATAGGATTTTAACGTGAGGTAGGCTTGATTTGGAAGGTTCATTTTGATTTTATATAGGAGACCTTCATGCCAGACCTTATCAAATGCCTGTGAGATATCTAGGAATGCTGCAGTGCAGTATTGCTTGTCTTCAAAGGCCAGGTTAATTCTATCCAAGAGTCTGTGTACCTGTTCGACTGTTCCGTGTTTTTCCCGGAAACCAAATTGGTGGTCAGGAATTAATCTCCTTTCCCTGATCAGAGGTAGTAGCCGCAATAGCAGAAGGGTTTCAAAAATCTTGGATGTTATTGGAAGAAGGCTGATAGGTCTGTAGGATTTTGGGTCCTGCAGTTGTTTATTTGGTTTTGGGACCATTAGTATTTGCGCTACCTTCCATTGGGGCGGGACAAATTGAAGTCTGGTTATTGCATTGTACAGGGATGTTAAGAAAACATACCCTGAGTCAGGTAATTCTTTCAAGAGTCTTCCAGTAATTAGGTCATATCCAGGTGCCTTTTTGCATTTCGCATTTTTAATGGCAGATAATACCTCTGCTTTTGTGAATTTGGCCTCAAAGGTCTCATCGTTTTGGTTTGATTCCAGACAATTAGTGATCTTCGTTAGGTGTTCCGTAGGACCTTCTTATGGGTGAGGCTTAAAGACTGCTGACAGGTATTCTGCGAAAGTTACCGCTTTCTCACTATCACTACGGGCCCAGATATCTCCATTTCTCCGGAGAGGAGGGCAAACAGTTTTTGGTTGTTTGAGTCTTTTGGTAGCTTTCCAGAGTGAGTAGTCTGATGCAGCAGTGGTGCCCAGTCCCATAATATATGTTTGGATACTATCATTTCGGTCCTTAATCAAAGCCCGTTTCAAGTCTCTTGTTGTCCTGTTCAATTGGGTTTTCAGTATTGGGCATCTGGTTTGTTGCCACTCTTTCCTTAGTTTTCTCTTTTCTGAGATTTTGGAAAGAATAGACTTGTTAATATTAGTAGTGGTATCCCTTGGAGAGCTGATTGGCGTAGATTCCCATGCGGCATCTTGTATAGTATGGTTGAAATATTCAACTGCAAGAATTATGTCCTGTTCAGTTTTCAGTGGAACAGGCTTTAAGAAGGAGTTGTCAGTCGATTCTCGGAAGTACTCCCAGTTAGTTTTGTAGGTATGTAATGTACATCTTCTTTCTTCTTCCTGTACTTTTGTTTTTAGTGAAACCAAAATAGGAGAGTGATCTGATGATAATTCCAAGCAGCTTCCACAGTTTATATAGTGCCTAGAAATTCCTTTGCTGACACAGAAGTCGATTAGGTCAGGAATTTTTTTTCTATCTGTTGGCCAATAGGTAGGTTCACCAGTAGATGACACTTCCAATTTGTTCATTTCAATGCATTTGAGGATGATATAATTTATAACAATTTTTGTTTTCTGCACACCTCCATAAAAACCATGCATAATCTCATACCCCTCCTTGGCATGACGCAACATGGTTAAAAGTTAAGTCTTCACGTATTAATTTTAATATTACAATTATAAATCACCTGCTCTTGGTAATATTTCGTTTGAATTAATTCATTAATCTCGCGTAAAAATAAAAAAAAAAAATAAATACCGCGCCATCTATTGGGAGCTGGGTTGCAGATTGGATCCTCTGTTTATGCTATTATAAGATCTGTCTGATGTCTTTTTTTCTTCACGTGTTGCCTTACAGCTCCCGAAACAGTGTTATCGGTCCCAGGGTACCCAGCAGAATCTATTGGGAGCTGGGTTCCAGATTGGATCCTCTTTCTATGCTATTACAGATCTATTTTATCTGATGTCTGTAAGACAGAAAGTGTTTTGTCAATTGTTTTGTTCTTTCACTTTTTTTTCTTTCTTCACGGGTTGCCTTACAGCTCCCGAAACCGTGTTACGGTTCTAGTCTAGGGTACCCAGCGGAAGACCTAGTCTCCCATGCAAATAATAACTCAAATAAGGTTTGTTCTTCAGGATTTACAGTGATGTTTTTGTTCACAGGCCATGTCAATATATTCTACAGTGACAGCACACAACGCGCAGCCACATTCCCCAGATACTGAAGTTAGAGATTATGATGATCCTCTAGTCAAACTAACTGCACTAAATGAGAAAGGGTCTACTATGGCCGGAGTGGCTTTACCAAGCGAAGATAGTCTAGCAGAATATTTCTCAGACGATGAAGAAAGAGAGAAAGCACTTAAAGAGAAAAGAGATGAAAAACAAAGTTTACAAAAGAATGAAAGAGAATGATAGTGTTAGGTTGAGTTTTGTTAATTAAAATTATGTACTACGTCCCAAGGTGTTTTGTTTCACATATTCTATTCGATCACTTTTAGTCGGTCATTTTGGGACAGATTAGTCGTTAGTCGGCCAAATACATAGTCTGTAGATCACCAGTGATTTGTAAACTGTGGTATAGGTATACCAGAGAGAGAGTTAATGCAAACAACACACGCAAATGACTTATCTGTACACGCTCGCAGCTACTGTTATAGTATAAAATTCAAAAACCTATCTCTATATATTATTTCTCAAGGGTGTTTTTGTGTGCCATTTTGAAGATTATTTTTTCTAATGACGAACATAATCAAACAAGTTAAAATTAACTGTTGGAGACCACTTGAACTAACAGTGCGAAGTTATTCGCACTGGTCATCTAATTCGGTAGGTAAAGTAAAAGTTAAGGTATGCTGAATCCAAAACCGTTTCGAGATATTGGTTCAATAATCCGTATTTTTCAATTTATAACTTTTAAAATCGTGAGATTGTCTTTATTTTTTCAAAAACAAATAATTTACTTAACCTACATTTCACCTATGAATGACGTCATTATATCGGCTAAATAGAAGCAAAATATTTACTTGTCAACTTGTCAACCAATGTTACCCTGTTACTAGATATATTTCAGTAGTTTTTATAACTAATCTATTATTTAGGAAGAATGTTTAAGCATTTTTTATGGTAGGATATTCTTTGACCTTTGTATATATATTGTATCACAACAACTGTGCAGACTACGGTATAAAAGCCGTAAAGATGTGTTTCTTTGTTGTTGTTTTAATATGTTTTATGTACAAATGGTAGGTTTTGGTAGATTTTGTAGGATTTAGAGACGGCAACACTATTGTTTGTTATATGTCAAAGTCAAAGAACACAGATGTTCTTTTTTCTGTACCAACAAAGGTATTGAAGTATTCAGCCGACAAAATGACGTCATCAGTGCCAAAACTTTGATAATTTATTATAAAAAACTACTGTATAGAAATCAAAAATATTCAAATTAGTTTCTTAAAATAGCTTAATCTTTAAAATAGAAAGATAAAAATCGTACCTTAGCTTTTACTTTACATACCGAATTGCATGTAATTATTATATTAGACTGAATCAACTCTCGCTGCGTAACGGAAGCTATAACATTGTATTTTGTGACAGTGTATCGTGGTATTCATTCATATTGTTTCAGTTGGGTACCAAACATTTTTTTTCTCACCGTTTTACATATTTAGAGTAGATATAGAGATGATATTATGCTACATAATCTTTCCTCTATCCACACGTTATTTATTCCGGAAAGTTTTAGCAATACAAGGATATTTTTCATAGAAATGAAAATCAGTCTTGTCACAAAATATTATATAAAACTTTATTGATATAAAAATAACTGGAGTAAACATTGTAATTCTATTAGATATCCTAACAAATATTAAAGTTAAATGCCGAAATACACATTACTAAAGTGATCCCTGTACAAATAAAAACACTCATAATAATTACACGCACGCACGCCAACAAGCCTACTTACTTGACCGCGATAAAACGAACTTTATCTGATAACTACGGCCTACATAATATTATATTTTTTTATATCGTATCTTATGCGCACTTTTTAAATATGAAAATCATAAGATGGCGCAAGGTCACGCCTATTCTTATTTGAAACGCGTAGAAGTACTGTCAGTTTTAAATACTTGGTCAAAACCGTCGGAGCGGTGGCGAAGAGCCTATACCGTACAATGCTGCAATTATGTCTAATCTATAAAGCTAGGATTGTTTGCCAAACCCTCAAACCACCATCTATTGTGTGTTGAAAAACGTCGTATGAAACGCGTGTGCATTGGTCATTACATACTCAGCTTTCTAATAGTGCTCGCTTAGTGGCTCGCGCTGATAATACCGCCTCGTACGTAATGACCAGCATAGCACACTTGTATCACTAATGTACTAGTAAGCCCCTTCTTCCCTTTACAGGATTAAAAATATCCTAGGAAATAAACTATTTCATTTTATCGTAAAGTAATATCTAAATCCGTTCAGCCGTTAAGGTAACCACAAGCAACAAAAACACAAACTCACACTTTAATATTTGTAGGAATGATATTTATACATCTATATCTCGCCAAAAATAAAGTTGAGTTTCAATTATTATCAAATTAAGTCGTTTCGCCGCCACTCTGACGATCAGCTGACCCCAACACTATGCAATTTGTCGCATGCTTTATTTATATATTGCTTAAAGGGTGCTTTACTTAGCGCGCGGTCTAGGTTTAATACGCGAAAAGTCCTGCTTTACCGTTTAAGCTTCTAATTTTTAGCATCATTCTCTGCAGCTTGATTTGATGGCTACACCAGCGCCCGTATTACGTATCTCATTTACTAACAAAAACTATCACACAGATTAGTAAATGTACGATAAACAGAGAAGAGCGAGTTTGCACGGTACACTCACTCTCGGCCTGTTATATTTACTAATCTGTGGATGGCAACATTAGCTTTTATTTTTTTTATTAGTAGTAACTGAGATACGTATTATAGGGGCTGAGTGCCAAGTGTATATGGCCGGGTAGTATTAATAAATTATATTTAGTGGAATTACAATTTGGTCGCGGACTGTACCTTTTTCAATCATAGGCGCGGCAAGTAATATTTGCGCGCGAATGGATCATATTAATGAATAGATTACATATAACACATGTAAAAATATTTAAAAAAGTTAATTTAGCTACCAAAAAAAAAAGATCACGAGTTCTTAACCAATTCTAATCATTCAATCCCTATATAATGAAACATTCACTCAAATAAACACGCATAGTATTAGTTCGAGGCCCCTGAGCGCTGCCGCTGCGTCATCCTACATATAAATCACAATGATATGCCACACGGTGCGTTGCGACAAAACACCGCGCCGCATGTGCAACGGAGTACCAGAGACGAAGCGGGGAGGGGTGACACGGTACGACGCCGCGGCGCCGGAGCGGCAGTGCAGCGCAATTTTTATATCGAAAGTGGATAGTAGCGACACCGTGTGGCACCGAATGCGACGACTCAGCGCATCGTGTGGCCTCGCTCTTACTTAGTTCTTGAACATTAATTATCAATAAAATTTCTGTCAAGAGAATGAACACTGAATCAAAAGTTGATATGTAAATTAAAAATTTAACATACCTCTACTTCAGAGAATAAATTGATTTACGTAATTTCATTGGAGGTATAATAGTCCGCGTCTACTAAGTTGAGCTAGATTGAGCTCTAGAGTAGATAGTAGGTCAGTAGTACCAATACAAATAGTTTGGAGAGCAGTCGTGATAGTGCAGTTACACGGCACTTGGAATCCTTACAAAAATTTAAAATGATTTGTAACTTAGGCGGTTAGTGGTCTTATTTTATAAAGAACATTCAAGAGATTTTCACGAATTTTTCCTTTTGGTTAAAGTAACTGACAGTCCCTTCCTCGGGTTCACTAACGTTTGGTGTCTGCAACTTGTGGAGATTTAAATAAGACGGCGACAATTCTGTGCCATCAAATTGCCGGAGATGTATCTGGAAAATTCAATGAAAAAAATTAATTTAAATTAAACGAAAGCGATTTTCTCATGAAAATACTCCATATTATTATATTTAACACGAAACTTGCAAAAAATGTGTAAAATTACGAATGCAGTAATACGAGATGTTGATTCTGCCGTTTTCGGGTGCAGGGAATATGATGGTGCCAATATTGGTTATTCTAGCACAAAATTACCCCCTTTTCCCTTTATGCATGTGAGGGACTTCTTGCATCGCCGTTTTTAAGAGATTTTACTAAAATTGGTAAAATAGAGTTTGACCTCATTTAGCCTGTGAATTTGAAGCTACATAACTAAAGAATGGCCGATTCTGTTGAGATATTTTGAGAAAGGGAAAGCAAAGAAAGTTAGAAAAAATACTTACAAGTAAATGTAAATTGACTTCATCACTTCTACTTAAATAAGGAAAGTTGCCACCACTCTTGAGATGGGCAAGTTTGGCCTGCGGATACGATTTATACATAGTCTCCCTCACGCTGCAACTTAAGGCACAGTCATCCCAAACATCCATTATGGTTACGGGCATTTCACTAAGTACTTGTGGCTGGACATAGGATTGACTGCAGTTGAGTGTAAGACGAGATGCTATTTCAGCTTGTGTCAAGGATTCTACCTGAAAAAGTTCGAAGAAAATTAAAGGGGGTCATCCATTAGCGGAATAATATGTTGGATTGAGCAAGACAGTAGTAAAAACCAACAATGGAGTTGATCGGACTGATTATCCTGCCAATGGATATCACCACCTTATTAAGTCTCATAAGGGTCTATCCATAAATTACGTCACAGGTTTAGGGGGAGGGGGGTCCAAATAAGTGTGACATGTCATATAAAACAACTCATCCACACCTGTATTATCGTGTGACGTAATTTATGGATATATTACTATAATTTATAGTATAATATAATAGTATAAATTAATTTGAATTTGAATAAAGTTGAAGAGTTTGAACGCGCTAATCTCTGGAACTAGCAGAATTGTTGCATTGATAGCCCAGGAAGGTGGTGAAATAGTGTGTAAACGTTGTATTCCTAATACAAAGCCTACGAAGTCGCGGGCAACTGCTAATCTATACTAATATTATAAAAAGGTAAAATTAGATTTTTGTATTTTTGTTTGTAATAAATAAACTCAAAAACTGCTTGAACCAATTCTAAAAATTCTTACAGTAATAGAAAGCTACAATATCCCTGAGTGACATAGGCTATATTTTATATTGTTCGAATATATCCACGGGTGGAGCCGGGGGCGGAAAATCTGTAATATATAAAACTGTTGTGTCGCCAACTGAATCAATCTATGCACAGCCTAAACCACTGAAGATATAAATATATACTTATATTTAAAAACTGGAGGGTATATTCCTTAGGAGGTACAGAGGTGAACCAAGAAAGGATTTTTCGAAAATCAACACCTAAGGAAGGGGGTTAAAATAAAAGGGGTGTAAACGTTGTATTTCTAATACAACGCGTACGAGGTCGCGGGCAACTGCTATCTAATATATAAAATTATTATTGATATAATTGTTTGTTTGTTCTTATTCTATAGACTCAAAACTACTGGACGTTGTTCCATTAAGTAATGGTGCCATAGCACAAAGTTTACATTTTATTCACAGCTCATTCTGTCCCATATATACAAAACAAATTAGTGATTGTTGTGACCAATTTACAATACTAAATAACAAAAAGACTACTTTAAAGGTTGATTATTGCTGGATCAGTTATAACTGCTAAATAATTAAATTTATTTTAACAAAGACTTTCAAGAAAATATATATTGTATACTCACTTTTTCTACCATAAAATCAATAGCTTCTGCAATCCTTTTATCAATTTTATCTGTTTTAAAGTTTGCCATAAGCATTTTTTTCAATACTAATGATGGAATTAGCCAAAATAGTGCAGATGAGTCATGGTACTCAAACACAGATGTATCTGTGAATGTGTTGCATAGAATAAGGGAAGCAATTTTTGGACAATTCACTGTTTTTTCAGCAAATTTCTGTGCTGTAAATCCACCTGTAAATAAAAATTTAATTTATTTCTGAATATTACATTTTCAACCATTAATTATTAATAAAAGAAAATATATACTGTACTCAATAATATAAAGAGTATTTAAAAGTTAAGATAAATATAGATCTAGATTTTGAGAAATTTAGACTAGCTAGAATATTTGTGCAAATGTAGATATAGGTACCTATTGTACCACAAAATAAGTTGAGCTCTTTGACATTTGGTGCGCAGTACAAAAATTTAAAATAGGTTGATTTTATACTGCACATTATATGCTTAAAAGCTTCCTACCTAAATATATTTAATCATAAATGTATGAAATAATAATAAAATCGAAATTACCAAGAGAAGCACCAAAAACATGAACTTTATTTAATTCGAGATATTCTAGAAGACGTTTGAAACCATCGCACCATTCTTTTAGATTCCAATAAACTGGAGCTTCAGCTGTGATTACCCTGATGCCACGAGCCGAAAGACCCATCACTTGTTTGAAAAAGACATCTGCTGTCCCCGATACTGGTGGTAAACATACTAACGGACATGATACAGATCGAGGACCTGAATCAAAGATCCTCCATGACTGGAATCAGAATTAAACAAAATGTAATTTAATATCCATAACCAAATAATAAAATGAAAACATTCTAGAATGCTAAATAAACATTGACCTTATTTCATAATCCAAAGAGTGCAGTTAATTAAACACTACAAATATGTTTCTAAAAATGTAAACAACTGATTACCTTGGAACCATCTGAGTCGACAACAATTTTTCTTAATGGAATATTGCTTCTGAAACTTAAATATTCGTTAGATTGTGATAGATCACTAATATAACTCATTGTTCAAATTAAATGTTTGTTTTGGAAATTATACTAAGAAAATTAATAATTTAAATTTTTAACTTTTCTCATTTTTCTTTCATTTCCACAACAGCAAGAGAATCACAGAGCAAGAGAATATAATCACCAAAGAGTATAATGATGTAATCTAATCACTACTCTCTCTTTTCTTCTTTCGACGTTTGATGGCGCGGCGTAGCCAAGGAATTATACTCTTTGGTGATTATATTCTCTAGGGGAAAAACTCATTATAAGTTACTCTATGACGTTACCTAGGTACCAAAGAGTACTTTTTTTCTAGGTACTATTAATACCTAGATTAATACTAAGAAAATAATACGCTCATTTAGAACATGACCACTGAGCGTTCTTTCTATTTTATTGATAACAAAATAATGTTTCTGTTTTAGTGTCATTGATAGAGTAAGATTTTTACTTTGATTTGATTCAAAAATAAAAAAACGAATAAATTAGAAACTAGCGATCTATTGATAGTGTAAATTGATTCCATGAAGTTATAATAATTTACTAATCACTGTTGCACTACGAGTAAAGAAAGTAATAGAGGAGTAAAACAGCGTCAAAACTCACCCCACAAAAGATGAGATCCTTTCCTTACTCGTAGTATGTGCATAGAAACTGCGAATACAATGAATGCATTGCAATAAGAATTCAATACGACTCCCCCCCCCCCCCCCTAAACCTGTGATGTAATTTATGGATGGCCCCTTTTCAGCCCTATTACTCAAGTGTACCTATAAAACAAAGATTGACTATGTACGGCACAATGTCATGGCGATCGATGCACGCGTTTCGTCGTGACATGACGGGGAATCCGGTTTAATCCCGCCCATATTACAGTCAGCGGGATCATCTTAGCCGCCGATAAATTGATATTGATACTATAAACAGCTATAATACGTCTTGACGCACAATAAAAGAACACATATTTTACATAATTGATAATTTGCAAAATTAAGATGTAGGTAGGTTAGGTTATTTTATATTAATACTAGCGGACTCGGCAGACGTTGTCCTGCCCAAACGTTGGCTTGCCTGCTATTTACTTTCCTTCGTCCGTGGAAAACAACTACTCCTACCCCTACCCCTACCCCTACCTTTACCACTACCACTACCCCTACTCCTGCGATTTCCATACAAAATTACCTATTTATTATTTTTTATTTTTCAAGGTTTTTCCAATTTTTTTTTCTTTTAAACCACCTCTGTGTTGTAACGAACAAAACAAAAAAAGAATTAGCCAAATCGGTCAAGCCGTTTTCATGTTATGTCGTGACAACGGAAAACGGGTTTCATTTTTATATATATAGATTAATTTGAAAAAAAAAACGTGAAGCTTCGAAATCATACAAATAAGATCTCCTGGCTTTACAGAACTTTACAATATCTCTGCCCATGATAGATGTACCGTCAAGTTTTTAATAAGGAATTAATTATTTCAAAGGAGTTAGGTAAAATGATATACAATTTACGCTTCCAAACGTTTCATTTATTTATCAATATTATTAATTAAATTTATTTCTCTCTATACGATAGTTCTTACATAAACAAGTCTTCAAACAACAATCTATTAATAGGAAAAGCTACTTGATACACAGAAAATTTGTGGACAACTTTATTCATATAGATCAAACACCGTAGGCAGTACAGTTTTAATTAAATTGGTGATTGGTACCTAGAGTTAATTCATATACCGAAGCATGGTAGTCAATTTAGAAAGCCAAACAAAATGTATACGCGTCAAATCTAAATTTAGATTAGGTATCGTTACAATATTAAACATCTACTTAAATTTAACTTAAGTGCACACTAACCATCATATATGTAAAAGTCAATTTCCATCCACAAATTGATGGTGTGGTGATATACTATCGATAGATTACGATTTTGTATAGAAGTGAAAAGGCAGTAAATTCGTTTCCCAAATAACCATCAATCTGTAGGTGGATGATGACGTTTACCAAAATAATTTCACTTACACAATAATTACATACAATTTAACTATTCATTAATCAAAATTGAAAATTTAATGCCTAATAAATTACACAATGTATCTAAATAAAATTTACACAAGTAAAAAATATGATAATCTGCCTTCATTATGTTATTTAAAAGGCAAGATGTGATGTCAATCTACAAAAATATGTATTTATGTCAACTGGAATAAAAAATAGAATGCACACACTGTTATCAAAAACATGTGTAAATTTTGTAATCCTTTATTATAGATACATATACATACTATTAAATAAATGTTTCCGTCAAACATTTAAATAAAATAGGCAATAATGATTAATAAAATCACAGCGTGTCTATATAATATTCACAAACTTATAATTAATATTTTCTAGAAATGACAGAGAAATTATTAATAAAACATACATCTATCAAATCTGCTCAAAGGAATGGCGCAGACGAACGAATGGCGCAGACGAACGTACGACTTTGTGTGCTGGTGTACACTTGTACAGAATTTCGGACCCTTGAAACTCAAATTTATCAAAATAATGATGATATCGCCAATGCAAGTAACTATGGTATAATTAATAACGAATATTAACTACAGTAGCATTGAAACAATATAGCAACTCAATGTGACATTGAATTTTGCCTAGCTAAAGTCAAATGTCATACCGATATTCCAAACTAAAAGTTTTTGCCGAAATGGGTCCGAAATTATAAATGTTAGACCTAAAATCGTGTATGTGCAACAAAGATAATACCTAAAAATACATATAAATTTTATTTTCACAGGAAGAATGTTCATTTAGTAAATTTTTTTTAAACATTATATAGGTTGCAGAATCCAAATGTGAAGGATCTGGCTATAAAACTGTGGTTCGGTCCGCTTGGTTATACTAAAAAAGGTTCATTGACGGTTGACTCGCAATTTTTACTTACTTACGCCCGCCAGTTTTATTTATTGACCCGAGCTCAGTTTCATAGCCAAACCCTGTACAGCTATCATAAAAATTTATAACAAGAATATTATATAATATTATTATGTACATTGTACATATATTATTAGTTAGAAAAATAAATATCCACAGAATTTTAACACAATCAGTAGTATTTATTTACTAAACAAACTGATGCCTAAGCAAAGAAACAAATTTGGTAAGTGATATTGTAGCTGTTGACTCTCTCAAACTTATTAAAAAAGCTCAAAAAGCAATTATAAAAATAAACATGGATCTATGTTTGTATAAATGGATATCTTTCATTGCTCGTTGAATCTGTAAATTGACTCTCTTTAACTTTAAAAATTAACAAAATTCCTTCTAGTTAAGGGGGCCGGTTGCGAATTTGTTCAATTCTCACTTCCTAATTCCACAAGAGATACGACATTGACTTTATAGTTAAGAGCAATAATGTATGTAGTTGATTTGGCGTCATGTCACGGTGATATTGTTTTGACTAAATTGGAATTACTATTGGCAATTACAAAAAAAATAGAACTGACGCATCTATCAAGTGCTGTGTATGAATGTGTGTACATATAACAAGTGTTAAATCGGCGACAGTTAATCACATACAAGACATAACACGATAGATTGTGCATTATCTGATCCGAGGAGAAATAAGTGAAATATGACAAGAACCAATAGTAGACGGTTCAGAGTGTGTTACATTAGATATGCAATTTATGTTGGTAGTATTCGTATATAGAACCAGGATGTTCCAGTTTGTGGCCCGATATGAATTACGTAATACAGATTGTATTTTAAATTATCGAGCCATTAGTTTTAGAAAACAAGATTCTAGTAAAATAATTGCGAAAGTTACAAAGTAATGCCAGGGAGGTGAGAAATATATTATAAACAAACTTATGAGTGTAAAACAACATAATATTTCATTCCCTAGCACGCGGATGAAATCCCTCGCGGCGGACGGACAGTGTCATGAAACGTGCAAATGGTGGACGT
The DNA here is from genome assembly GCA_963924495.1 of Nemapogon koenigi. Lineage (NCBI taxonomy): Eukaryota > Metazoa > Arthropoda > Insecta > Lepidoptera > Tineidae > Nemapogon > Nemapogon koenigi. Next base: position 6,206,432 of record OZ004646.1, read on the forward strand.
TCTATTAAAATTTGCCTCTCGATCAGATGTAGTCATTTACAATATTTTTCCAATCTCCCTGGCATTCCTTTACATATTAAAATGAATCCAAAAAGACGTCAACACACGGTGACTCCCTAACACAAAATTGCACATCTACCGTGACATCGTCCGCTGTAAAGTGTCACCGCGTGACGCCCCGCCGGCTGCAGTGAGGTGTAAAGCCCTCACGACTCCCCGTTGCCGCTGTCGTCGGCGTCCCCGTCGCCAGCCTCCAGCTCGTCCTCAGAGTCTTCGTCGTCGAGATCATCGTAGTCATCATCGTAGAAATCTGTCATGTCCAGCTGGTACAACAAAAAAAGGAAATTATTGTACTTCAGTAGACGGAGAATCATAAAGTTAAGAACTAAAAATAGAGATAGTGCTAGGCTTATTATGAAGTATGAAAATGTTTTAAATGTTTTCATCAGGGCGGAGTCTGTAGGGCGAAGGGTGTGAATTGAGACCAAAGTGTAATCCTTGGTCAGTTCATTTTGGATTTAGAAAATATTAGCATCGAGGAATACTCTTTAGCGGAAAAGTACACCTATTAGGTGTAGTTTTCGGGTATGGCAAGTGTTAGTGCGAACTCTATTTTTTTTATATAAAAATAATCCCAATTTATGGAGAACAAGTCGGCGGCGTCGTCGCAGACCAGCGCAAAGCATTTTTAGTAGGATATTTTATTTACATGATACTGAAGGATAAACAAAACGGTTGTTTGTTTCTTCTGTCTGTTCCAATAGGCTGCATAACGGCTGCATGGATTTTAAATTAAATTAACTTAAATCTGCTCTTTGTTTCATATTCAAGGGTCCCATAGAATAAAAATGTATATAAAAATGTACCATCTATTCCATAATATTTTTGAAATATGTTATTGAATATTTCTTTATTATCTACTTGGAAGTTTATAAAAAAATATTTAAGCCTTTCATAGAAGTTCGCATAAAGTATAGGAAAAATAGTAATTTTTAGAGGTTGGTGAATTTCAGTTTAGGTACCCAACCCACGGAATGACCTTTTGACAAGATTTTTTTAAACAAAATTGAATTTATCTAACCTGTGGTTCATGTGTAGTGGCTTTTACTTGTGTTTTAATACAATAGTCTTCTAATGTGAGAGGTACAACTATGCCTTCCTTCTCCGCCTCGACACGGGCCACTTGAGCCTGCTTCCTGGAATTTGAAAAAAAAATTATTAAAACTTGATTTGTTACTTTTACATTGAATTTGTACCTAGTTTACCCACTTCAATAAATAAAAAATCTGTTTCGTAGGAAACGTGCCTAAAATATTCTTGACTATAAATCTCTTATAAATTGTAGACCTTCCCTAGACAATCTCAGACACCTCAGACCCAAACCTATTGTATATTCTGTGCCCAAACTAAGTTGAGGGAGGTCCCAAAATCAATAAGATTAACCTAAGTCAAGGGGTCAAGTTTGATTTAAGGTAAGTATTAGATATACATTGTTGAAGAGTATATGAATTATTTCGCTTTCCGTAAAACACCCTAGAAACAAACTAATTTAATAGATCAATTAAGCACTTAAGAGTGTAGTGTACCGCGTCCATGTCCATACAAACGGAGAAAACGTTTTACTACCCCTAAATATCATTTAATTTTAACGATTTTGTAATATGTTACTGACATAATGAAAAACTACGTACGTATTTTTTCCTTTTTTCAAAATTCGTAATAGGTCAAAAGTTATAAGCCCCTCAAATCTCGGTTTTTTTGTTCATAACTTGCTCGTAATAAACCGTCTGTATTTGAGAAACAAAGCAAAATTTCAAAAAAAGCAAAACGTACGTACGTAGATTATAATCTGCTAAAACGTTTGACACCAAAATTATAAGGTTTCGTTATAGTTTAGTAGGTGTAAATCGTTTTCCCCCAAAACGCAATTTTCAACGAAGAACATACCTACGAACACTCACGAGCTGCAGTGTTCTCTGTCGCACTGATGCCCGTGGGAAGAGCGCGCTTGAGACAGAATATGATTTTCTAAATACCTATTTCGCTGCGTACGCTGAGCTACACGATCCTCTTAAGGGGAAGAAATATGGTTGACAAAAGGACAAGGGGTCCCATAATAATTGCAACTTTTGTTTGATTGGAAGCCTAGACATAGTAGAAGAGTATATATTTCCCGGGCTTTTAAATATTAAATTTACCTTATAATATTCTCATACTCCTTATCCTTCCCTTTAGAATCGCGCCAACGACGGTACATGACACTGGCGTCCACGTTGGCCGGACTGTACGTGTTCGGTTCATTTAACAAAGATATCACCGATAGGAGAACAGTGCGCACAGACTGAGTCGGGTTCCAACGCTCGCAGGGCAGCTCCCCAGATTGTGGGTCGTCCACTGGCGGGTGCAGGATAGATATGCAGAGATCGCCATTCTGGAAACAAATTAGGTTTATATTTAGTCTGAATTCTGATGCGAACGATGTGATGGATGCGGATTGAAAGATGGTATCGCTGGAGTGTGACATGGGCTAGTTTTTATCTCTGAACTCTATCGGGATAATAAAATTCCCATTAAAATTTTTCGACAGGTGAAAACTAGCATTAAATCAAACTAATTGTACATATTTAGACAAACTTTTCAAAAAATATCATCAGGTGCATTAGAAAGAAATCTCTTTCACTGGTATTAGCTTATTAACTGCCAGGCCCACTATATAATTTTTCTGGGCCCATACCAAAATTAACCGCGGCTCCCAGGATTCGAAATAAGTAAGGCAAGGCAGCCGTGATGGATAAAAAAAAATCGGTTGTCTGTAAAGTCAGTTTACTGACGATAGTTGAACGTGACAACGTCATAAGAATGCTGTCCACGCGGACGCATCGCTCACTCAAGTAGGAGAGTAACGCCGCATGACAGGTAACGCCGCATGAGTCATGTTTTTTCGTGCGTGCAGCCGGCTTCATCGAATTATAAGACGTTGTCACGTCAATATAGGATAAAAGATTCACTAAAATAATTTACATGTCAGAAACGACAGGATAATGAAAAATCTATATTTTTTATGTAGCTATTTTTCTTTTCTTCAACCAATAAAATATAAACATTTTTACTCTCCTTTTTTGCATCATCATATCAGATATAAGGCAGGAGTATACTATGTTAATATAGATACAATATCTGTTAATAATAGAATATCTGATGAAGAAGATAACTAAAGTAATTGACTACAATCTATATTAAAACAATTTTATTAATTCACACTGATGGCATTTTCAATAATTTGTGCAAAGTGAAATGAGTCGAAAAAAAATCGGTTGTCTGTAAAGTCAGTTTACTGACGATAGTTGAACGTGACAACGTCATAAGAAAGGTGTCCACGCGGACGCATCGCTCACTCAAGTAGGAGAGTAACGCCGCATGACAGGTAACGCCGCATGAGTCATGTTTTTCGTGCGTGCAGCCGGCTTCATCGAATTATAAGACGTTGTCACGTCAATAAATGCACATAATATTACAATGTATGAAACAGTAAATGAATCAAGATAATTTATGTACCTACCATTTTTGCCTACCCCTACGGGAAACAGGCGTGAAGGTATGTATATTATATCTGATGCTTTATCGTTACTTTCATTCATGAACTCAGTCTTAAATGTGACGAGTTCATGAATAAAAGTAACTGTATATGCTATTGCCTGTTAGAATTACTCTAGTAATTAATTAAAAGCGCAGGTTCCAAAAATCGGTGTTTCCAATCTAAGAAAGGAAACCAACTTATTTCTGTCAAAATCGTTAAAATAATTAGACACGAAATAATTAATCGCGTCTCTCATACAATTTCATGGTACCCGCGTAACGCAACATCGTTACATAAATCAGTTATTGTTTGTAACAAACTCGGCCCGGTTCATAACACGAGTTACGTGTATTAACACTTACTCATTACAGTTCGTTTTACTTATAGAGAAGAGAAACCGGGAAATCAATGTAATACGAGTTAATAAAAATTTAGTATTTTAACAACATTCATACCCAGATCCCTATTAATATAAATGCGAATGTAAGTTTGTTACGCTTTCACGCAAAAACTACTTAACCGATCATCATGAAATTTTGCACATATATTCTTGGAGGTATTAGAAGTAACATAGGATACTTTTTATTATCACGGCATGACGACGGGAACGGGGTGGGCAGAGGTGAACATGACAAAAGCTATGTATGAAGTGTCAACATTTTGAAATTAGAAGTCGTGGGAAACAGCTATTTCTAATATGTTTATACTAGCTATCCACCCCGGCTTCGCGTGTGGACAATATTAAAATCTTATATATAAAATTCTCGTGTCACGGTGTACGTAATTGAACTCCTCTGAAACGGCTCGACCGATTTTCGTGAATTTTAGTGTGCATATCCGTTAGGGTTGAGAATCGGACAACATCTATTTTTCATCCCCCTAAATGTTAAGGGTGGTCCACCCCTATTTTTTTTTATAGGTAGGGGTAGGGGTAGGGGTAGGAGTAGGGGTAGGGGTAGGAGTAGGGGTAGGGGTAGTGCGGGCAAGTCAACGTTTGGGCAGGACAACGTCTGCCGGGTCCGCTAGTAGATAAATAAATGTAAATACTAAAACGGTCAGTTTCAAAACGAACGGATGTCGTTGCGCTTTTGATTAATTCACCGGGAAGGTTTACGAGTACGTGGACCTAACTCCTTATCTATCTATACTAATATTATAAAGAGGAAAGATTTGTATTTTTGTATGTTTGTAATGAAAAAACTCAAAAACTACTGTGCCGATTTCAAAAATTCTTTCACCATTGGAAAGCTACCTACATTCACCCTGAGTGACATAGGCTATATTCTATTTTCAAAAAATTGATGATATAGAGGTAGGTAGTGGTAGTGGTAGAGGGTAGGGGGTAGGAGTAGAAGTAGGGGTAGGGGTGTAGGTATAGGGTATATTTTATTTTGTTCGTAAATATCCACGGGCGAAGCCGGGGGCGGAATGCTAGTTAGATGTATATGTCTTTTTTGTAGATCATTTTAATCTACACAATTCTAAATATTTTTTTACTCGGATTAGTTGTTTCGGTGATAACTTTCTACAACATTACCTCTTTATATATCTTGCTCTGAGTTTATATAATCTATATATATAAAAATCAATGCTACTTTTCGTTGTAATTTTATAACTCAAGAACGGCTGAACCGATTTGGTTATTTTTTTTTTGTTTTGTTCGTTACAACACAGGGGTGGTTTAGAAGAAAAAAAAAAGTTGGAAAATGTTAGTGGTAGTGGTAGGAGTAGGAGTAGAAGTTGGAGTAGGTGGTAGGAGTAGTGGTAGGAGTAGAGATAGGGGTAGGGGTAGAGATAGGGGTAGGGGTAGGAGTAGTGCAGGCAAGCCAACGTTTTGGCAGGACTACGTCTGCCGGGTAGTGGTAGGAGTAGAGATAGGGGTAGGTGTAGGAGTATGTGTAGGGGTAGGTGTAGGGGTAAGGTAGGGTAGGGTAGGGTAGGGGTAGGGGTAGGGGTAGGGGTAGGGGTAGGGGTAGGAGTAGGGGTAGGAGTAGTGCAGGCAAGCCAACGTTTGGGCAGGACAACGTCTGCCGGGTCCGCTAGGGGTAGGGGTAGGAGTAGTACAGGCAAGCCAACGTTTGGGCAGGACAACGTCTGCTGGGTCCGCCAGTATTAGGATAGATTAAATAATAATTACTACGTAAGTATTAGTATAGATATGTAGTGATTGTTGAAGACACGACCAGCACGACATAACAGCAAAATAACAGTTGAAGTCGATAGTGAATAAAACTAGGAAATTCAAATGATATCAAGGAATCTCTTGAGTTTGTGTTGCGTGAACCATTTATCATACAGAGAAAAGTTTCCAGTTAACCGCACGAGAATGCTAATAGTTGCCTTATAACAAATAATAAACTTGTAAAAATAGCGCCGATAGAGCAGGGGTGAGATCGATAGACTTGAACCAGGAAGTACCGCGTTCAATCGCTACATATTTTAAAACCCCCCCGCGCGCCGCGTCTGTCTGTGATCTTTTCACGCAAAAACTACCGAACGGATTTTGATGTGGTTTTCACCATTTGATAGGTTGACTCACCGGGAAGGACCCTAGGTTAGGCGCGCGGGCTACGATTGTAGACCACGCCTATTCGAACAGTGATAATTCTCCAGAAAAAACGTAGATGCGAGCAACACTCTTAGTAGCTGTTGAAATTACTTAGCTCCACTTGATTAGTATGTTTCACATGCTTGAGATAATGTTGGTTTTGGTTGTTTTGGTTGCGCGCCTAACTGCGAAACATTTTTTGAATAGGTAAAAATTGGATTTTACTAATTTGAATGAGTGTTGCTTTTTTAATTATACTAATAATTAAATGAATTATAGTAAAAACCGTGAAAACAAAATGTCTCTTGATTGAGTTCCGGTTAACAATTCAAGTAGAAATTAGGCGACGGGCACGGGTTCTACTAAATGTTACAGAGGTACTACCTCCCCTTCCCAATAGACCACAAAACTCTGTAGGTGGCTACTATATTTGTCCTAGAAGACGTGATAAATCCACACGTAAAATATGTTCGCGATACGGAAGATTTTCATGCAAAGAACATATGAGGGATACTTGCACCACCTGCTTGAATGAATAAAAATACGATATGTTCGGAGTTCCAGAACTTAGCTGTTTTTATTGTTTTCTTTCTTTTTTTTTTGTTTTAATTCAATGGTTGTTTTCTTCTGTTTTGAGAATTTAAGTTGTATTTTTTTTCTAAAAGTTATTAAATGTAAGGTGCTTTAAAATTAAACAAAACTAATTAAGAATTCGTATTTTATTCACCCCTTAAAATATATTTGAACAGGAAAGTAATTCATATTTTTATTATTTAGGGTATCTTCAGTCCATACCTGATAAAGATATTTCATATTATATATTTCAAAATAGCATAATTTGATTTTATATAGAATTTAAATTGGTCTACAATTGTAGCCCGCGCGCCTATACAGTATAGGGGCGCGTCTAGAGGCGGGCCACGCATCGTCTTACAAAATCTTAGCTTATAATGAACAGAGTGTAGTGGAGATTACTAAAAGTGTAATCCGAAAACATAATCTATTCATCAGAAATTAATTCAATAACTCAACAGTTAATTAGTGACTACGAACTTACAAAGTATGCCAACCTATCGTACACGGAGGCAACTGAAAAGAAGAGAAAGAAACGAACGTTTCAAACAGTATTTTTTAGAAAAGTGACGTCTTACTTTGCCAGTCGATTTACAAACCTAGGTTTTAAAGCGGCAGTTCGTACCATCATGGGTGCCCAATAGCTCCTGCAGAAACTATGAGTATCCAACGAAAGGCATAAGTCATTTTTACTCAGCCAATGCTACAATTTTGATGTTATATAACGAGTGAGCTGCTTTACCACAGCTAACATCTCTGTTTGCACGCATACCGCATACGCGTGGATTAAATATAATCAACTATGTAGGTAGAAGTTCCGAGTGCTATGGATCATGAAAAATGCATAATTATTCAGTTTACAGAACTTAAGGCAATACAACCAAACATCGGCCCGGAAACACTTCCCGATTGGCTTTCTATGGTCATTGCGGAAGCGAATTATGCAGCGACGAGGCCACGACGCACCCTTGACAAACGCTCAGAGATATTATATTTTTGCAGTCGTGTTTCGAGTACATATAATACGGCGTTTAAAATTTTCAAATAAAGACACGAAGGCGAGACTTTTGAATAATGCGAGGGAGTGGATTGCTGATTCGATCGATAGGTTTCTTGGCAGGTTGGGTAAAATATATCTAGACTAATTTCATAGGGCATTTGATGTTAAAGTCATTCTGACCCAGGTTTTATGGACTTTATAACGGACAAGCGTTCTGTCCCGGTTTCGCCCGTGGAATCTTGATATCACTGCTCACCCGAATTCACCAGATCCCTTTAACACAGATGTGAGCAAAAATTGATTTATTTACCCCCGGAACCCTGTAATTCATTGAGTGAAGAGTTTTATTATTAATAAAATTCCTGAAAAACCAGTGAACCAATTTTTATGAGAATAAAATGGGACCAATCCGGAAGAATTATCTGTTGAATATAAAAGAAATCATCTAATCGGTTCACAACTGACGGAGTAATCGATGTTCATAGATACATACAAAAAAATACGGTCCAAGTTGAGAACCTTCTTCTTCTTTCTTTTGAAGTCGGGTAAAAATCCACTGGGACAGACTGATAAACAAAATCTTTATTTGTATAGGTTTGGACATTTCAAATTATCTGCTCCGATCCGAGAATATTTCTACAGATAACAGACACAGAGTTTAAATTTGATCACAGATATGGCAGTCGTGCTCTCGTGTTAACTTTTGCTATGGCGACAAATTGTGGTGAAATCGAATTTAGGAGGAATTGGAATGAATCTGAATTTCCACCAGGAATCTAACAGCCTCAATATTTTCCGCTGGATACCCTGGGTGATGGCAAAATAAATAGTTTGGTACATAATTTAAACTGGAATAATCGCCAGCTCACCTAAATAAGCACATTACCCTTCACCATTGTTAAATTTACAGAATGCAACTAAAATGTTCGACTGACCTACATTCAAACAACGCAATATAAATTATCTAACCAAGACTGATAAAATATGAATTGCGACTATGCGAACATCCTTGAATCTAACGATTGTTATTCATTCTCCGTAATGGCTATACGGATTTGGATGATATAAAAGAGTATTGAAAAAATTGGGTTGGGTTTATGTATATTATTGTCGAACCAACGTAGCAGAAGTTTGTCAGTTTGGGGCCAAAGTTATATTTAACTTAAAGGATAAAATTAAAAAAAAACCGCAATGATGACACTGCCAAGTCCTATAGTGAAAGTGCTAACGGTTCTGGTTTAACCGTTTCATGTTTCATCAACGTGAGTAGGTTTTATATATCTTAGTATAGTATTATAAACCTATACTTTGAATATTTCTTTATAAACCTAGATAGGACTTTAACTAGATGAAGCAAGAGAACTATGGGCAGCAAAGTAGTTGCTTCGCCCTTCTGCCTGCCTAACCACATAGAAAAAAGGCGTGAAGGTATTTCATTGAATAGATCGCAGCACGTGTATAGAATAAAAACAGTTCTATAAATAGAACATCCAGACTCAAGGGCTAGGATCACGTTTTTCCTGCGATGACGCGTCATGTTTGACAAGAAGAAAAACGTTTAGTAGGTACAATATTTTATGGTCAAGTCTATGAGGTACCTGTATTAGCGATTGATGTAATTAATACCTTCTTGGGCAGAGAATATATTCCCAAGCTTCCCTCGATTCGTGCACATTGGGTTACATTAGGATTAAGTAACTTAACTTAAAGTTAAAAGAGTACCTTTTTCAGGATTTCGCAGACAGTCAATAATATAATGACTGAAATATACAATAATAGGACGAAAATAAAAATAGGCTAGGTGGTGAGTCTATCGCTGCACTTTATGGTAAGTACTTAGTTGTTGTTTTTGAGCAAAATTGTTATTTATAGCGTTATTTTTCAAGAAAATGTTTTTTTAATTATTTATAAGTAGTTGATTTCAAGTCGAATGTTCTAACTATTGAAGAAAAGTATTTTGAAAACAATCGAGCTACCTAGTTGACACTGACTCTGCTCAAACAGCTATTTAGTCAAAATTGTTACACAATTTGATTTATTAAGCAATAATCTAAAATTATAGAGGTGCGAGTGGTGCGACGGTGCAATGGCGAGTGGTAACACGTCTTATTAACTAGGCAGAACACGGGTTCAATCCCAGATCCCGGCCATATACCACTGAGTTTTTTATTAAAAAACTTAAGTACATAGTCCGACAAACCACAAGTAGCTGAGGCTCTTCCATCTAAAAATTTACCTCAACAGAACTGGCCACTCGGTAGGTATAGGCTCACAAATACCATAGGCTAAAAGAGGGAGATTTGGTCTTCCGCTGGGTACCCTAGGACCGTAACACGGTTTCGGGAGCTGTAAGGGCAACCCGTGAAGATAAAAAAATATACTATATATACTACGCACTTGGCCGGTTTTCTAGACGCATTAAATCTAACAATATGTAAATAACATTTTTAAAACAAAGATAGTTGACTGTGATACGCAATATCGTAGGCAATGCGCAACACAAATTACAGGCAGGCAGTTTATTTAAAAGTAAATTAAGCGATAACGAAACAAATACAGATTAACAATGGCGGTAGCTGTTTTGCAATATACAACTACTTTGTACAATAGTATCTATTAAGCGAATGACATCTAGCTAGACAAAGACTTATCAAACTTTCATATTGTTAATTTACAAAATACCAAACTAAATTAGAAAAAATTAGGCACTTTGTTTATGACTTTTCTATTTCATTATTAACTAAATATTATTAATGATACAGAAACATCCTGGAGTAACCATTTTCCACGCGGGCAAAACTGCGAGCAACTATTATAGTCAGTAGTCACTCAGTGATATAAATATGCGTTTCCTAAATATTACGTGGAAGCACCTTGTGTATGAACCAAGTGCGTGGAGCGTCGCCCTCGTCTAAAAATATGCCGGCAGTTCAGCGAGCGCTTCCTCACAAAGAAAATGTGTGTATATTGACCTCTAAATTGGGAATCACTCCAGAAATCTCGATGTGTTTACACAGCTTGTTTTGTATATAAATTCAACATTGTGTCTAATATTATTATTATTTAGTTACTAGGGATTGACCCGATATCATCAATATAGAAAATAAATAAGTTTTTCATCTATCTATCCAGAATAGGCTCCAGAATTTTGATGAAACTTTGAGGGATCATAAATGAGGTATCTGGTTATCTTAAAGGGTTCCATCTAGTCTTTAATAAACATAAAATGTAAATAAAACAGCATGCAGTACAAGATGCGTTCGCTCTGGCGAAAACTAGGCCAAACATCCGTGACCTGAGAGTAAGTGTAGGTACATAAAAATGCCAAATATAGGTATTTCTACTACTTACTATCTACAGAAAAGTGGCAAAAAAGCTGATGTCAGGATTGATGTCAGGTCAGTGAGTGGAAGGGAACACGCGAGACAAGTGAAGCATCCTATATACGCTTTTCTATATCAATTTCTAATAAACCGATATCACCGGTCTTTCACTCAAGGTCAGGTATGATCACTTCCGTCTCGTGCCGTCAGTTTTCTGTGTTGAAGATTATAATATTACGAAGCTTCGCTTTTAAAAAAATCAGTCTTCACGAATAGTACTTATAAGAAATCCGACCTAATCCTCATTGGTAGTTTCCTACCTTATTCGCTTAGGTGTATTTGAATCCGGAACCGTATAGATCGGGATAAAAGTGTCGCAGCTTGGACCTTTCGTCACTGTTATTTGGCACAGAAAGCAGAAACATTATAGGTGTATATTTCTGTGCCACGTGATAAAAACACAAAATTAAAAAGTTAAAAAAAGGTTTTTGGAGACATAACTAACAACGACCTGGCAGAACAACAGGTTGGAAAGCAACAACACGATATCAAGGTAAATTAAAACGTGTGCTCATATAAATAAATTCGCCGAAGCAATTACCGAGACAATAATTCGAGGATTTCGGACTAAATATATATTGCAAGTCTTGGAAAAATGCACACGTTACAGTACAGTCATACGGTATTTCAAAAAATCTTGTCCACTCTCATGTCAAACACGTCTTAACAAACAATCATTTAGTATCAGATAGAAAATCAAACTATTTATTGGTTACCGTCCCCGGATAATGTGGTGAAGCTGGTACACTCCTACCCCCTGCCCGGAGGCTAGACACAGAGGCATGGCCTCGCTCGTCGCGTCGGTGGGTATGACATGTGGGGCCTGTTCGGAGACCCCTCATAACTTTTGTCCCATATAAATTACATGCTTCACGATAACTATAATATAGTTTAGTTTCGAAATTTAAATAGCTTTCTGACACAGAATGAATTAAAAAAAATCAGTTACACCTAAGTTTTATGACGCCCTGAAAGTCATCAATTTCACGCGTATTTTCAACCGATTTTGCGACTCGAGTTCTCATAATATATTTACTAATTTACCATTTTCTCGTATTTATTCTATAGATAATTTCACATACTTTATGAAACCTTAACTACAACTTGCTATTTCTAATAGTTTTAGTATAATACTGGAAGAGCTTTATGTCCGTTTTGTGTATTTTCGCAAGACCGATTTTTTGGGAAATCGCTCCTTCTCATGTTTCTGGTACGTGAATCTTGGCATATCTTACCTATTTTTGATTATTTTATCGATTCTTTTTGCAGTGTATTGTTCTAGTCAGTTATAATAACTGGCCTCAGCTCGTTTTACAAACACTGATGTTCCAATAACCTTCATTATGTAACAGCTGCATAAATAATTATAATGTTATACCTAGCTAAGAAAGTAAATTAAAAAAAATAACAGACAGTACTCTCACAAGAATGATTAAATTACATATTAAGTAAATCAATACTGAGCCAAATAAATAAACATAGAGACATTATTTAGGTCAACAAATAAGTATTTGTGACCCACTAACATAATTTTTATCGCATGAAACAATGCTAAATGTTATTTGTTTTATGCGTAGTTTCTAAATAATTATTCGGTAAAATTTATTTGGTAGTCTCCATGGCCGCGCATTTCTCGGGGTGTAAATATAAAAATATAATCTGAAACTCTATCAAAACCAAAAACATTTTTACATTGCTCTACGCTGATTAACCGCTGTCACCTACTATGTAAAGAAGTTACATACTGAAACCGTAGGAAAGTTGGCCGTACACAAGACGTAACAACGTAAGCTGAAAAAGAATCGCAACCACGTGGTACAGTGTACACACAAAGACTACCTATTTGATTGAAATGTTGGCACGTGAATGGCTAGGTGCTCTATTTAAAGAAGCGACGCGAAATGGTGCAAGTTCACCGCGAACGTCGCGAAATAAGGTTAATTACCCCAAGGCCGGGGAGAATAAACTTTCGTGCACCTTCACACCTCTCTCCTATAGTATTTGGTAGAGAATAGGTGGGATGCCCATTTTATTTGAGAAGCCTACGTCTTGAAGGATGAATGTGGCCGTGGCTATAACAATGGGTAACCGATCGTCTAATTAGGAATGGCTTATGAGCAGTATTGTCCGCATTTCACATCTCCAACACACTGCTTTTGGAGAATCGTTCATACAGCTTCGCTGGCTGTCGTTTGAAAACTTCGTTGGCTCTCATTCCTTGGACTGTACGACTGAGGCATTTTGATCACAAAATACTTCACAGAACCACAGAACTGGCTTTTAGCATAAGATTTAAATGTCATCTACTGTACCCTGTATCTAGTACCCCTTTGGCTATATTTTAGGGGAGGCAAATGTTAGTTGATGTATGTCGTTGCACTCAGCGCTGGCGGTCGGCTTCCACGGTGACTGAAGAAAATCCTGACTAAATAAAACGGCAAATACCTAATTTATTAATTAGTTTATAAAATAACTAGATTTCTGTCTCCTGCTTCGCCCGTGAATATTTTCGAACCATAGATAGCCCATAGCACTCGGGGATAATGTAGCTTCCTCTTCCTATTAGTGAAATAATTTTCAGGGTCGGATCAGTAGCTTCAGAGGTTACCACCTACATCCAAACTTAACCTCTCGAATATTATATTATTATTATAAGTATAATAAATATGGCCGATAAGCTCCGACGTCACGTTCGGGAAAACTTGCAGTTATTTCTGCTCTTGTGTTTGTCTGTATTTATAACGCGTGAACTTCTCGAAGGCTATTTCAGTTGCTGCGTGGGTTTACTCTTTACCTACATCAAAATTAATTCACAGAATTTTTGGACATGTTTACCTCGACATGGGCATGGAAAGATATACCTATTTAAAATATAGGGTCGGTTGCTGAGAGCTGTTTGGCTTGAAACCGGATGTCTCAGGTTAATTCTCGGCAGCCACCAATTTTCTTTCAGAGAAGTTCCATGAAATAAAGTGTAGAGGCTGACTGACTTATTGTGAACCTTGTTACTTGTATCTGGTAACTCTCCAAAGTTTTAAAGCCGTGTTACGCTAAAATTGCTTTGTTTGAGTTGAGGTCAAAGTGATTCAAACCTAAGATAGAGCGTCCAAATTGGTCCACACATCCACAGTAGTTCCACGATCGGCAAATGTATTGGCGAATCAAAGGCGATTGTAATGAGCTCAATTGGTCAGAGTGGAGTTGGTTGCTAAGCTTTATTTTAGTATTTTCATTTAGCTAGTATTGGAGACCGCTGCTAAATTGTTGTTAGTTGGACGCATCAGACAAAGGTCGTTAAACTTGAGGCGTATCCTGCTTATATGGCCTCGATACGGCATCATACGGTCCTTTTTAATATGCGCATTAGACGCTGACAAAGACTTTACCATACACTGTAAATAATTGCAATTTTAACTGAATGGACAGATTTCAGATTTTGATGAAAATCAACCTGTTGGTCTTACTTTGTTGTCATCTTAAGAGTGTAGTGTACCGCGTCCATGTCCATACAAACGGAGAAAACGTTTTACTACCCCTAAATATTATTGAATTTTAACGATTTTGTAATATGTTACTGACATAATGAAAAACTACGTACGTATTTTTTCCTTTTTTCAAAATTCGTAATAGGTCAAAAGTTATAAGCCCCTCAAATCTCGGTTTTTTTGGTTCATAACTTGCTCGTAATAAACCGTCTGTATTTGAGAAACAAAGCAAAATTTCAAAAAAAGCAAAACGTACGTACGTAGATTATAATCTGCTAAAACGTTTGACACCAAAATTATAAGGTTTCGTTATAGTTTAGTAGGTGTAAATCGTTTTCCCCCAAAACGCAATTTTCAACGAAGAACATACCTACGAACACTCACGAGCTGCAGTGTTCTCTGTCGCACTGATGCCCGGGGGAAGAGCGCGCTTGAGACAGAATATGATTTTCTAAATACCTATTTCGCTGCGTACGCTGAGCTACACGATCCTCTTAATAGAAATCTTAACACTGACTGACAGAACACGCACAGCCTAAATTGCCGCTGGGCACCCTGGGACCGATAACAAGGTCTTCGAATTGCCGGCCAGAAATGCACAGCCAAAAATGCCCGACCCAGGTATACGTGGAAGCCAGTACACCAATTCCTGCCCGGACATTCTCGGGCCGGGAAATTCATGGTCTTGTGCCGAAAACATATCCATAAAACACAGGTTGCGAATCCATAAGATTTCCCCCTATCAAAAACCGCTCAACGCGCCTAAAGAAGTTTTCACTTCAAAACGTTGGCGAAATGTTGGAAACTTTATATTGTTCTATATCTCCATACCTATTATTGCTAGGGCTCTGATTTAAATCGTTGCTATTTTTAATATACGGAACCCTCGGCGCTCGAGTTAGACTCGCTCTTGAACATGTTATCAAGGTCAACAAATTCAGAAAACTTTCACATTTACAATAGGACATTCTTATATCGCCATTCATTGTAGGATAGCAGAATATTTAGTAATTATTGGATGTTTACAGTTTTACATAGGTCATCGTAGTTAGGTAGGTACCAAGGCGTCGCCCATCAATTCAACCATAACGCCATAGATTGGAACCGTTAACTCCAAATCGTTTGGTAGGAAAGATGGAAAGAGATGATCAAACACCAAACAGCCTTTATTATATGAAAAGAAGTCTCCAAATGCACTAAATTGGCATGGCTAAACCGGAAGTTTTTGGTACAATAATGACATTGAAAACTAATAATGGTTCCAAAATGCTGAAAGAAAAACAGTTTGTGTTGCAACAAAACTGCGTGCATAAGTATAGAGACAATATAAATTTTAAATCTATACTAATAATAAAGCTGAAGACTTTCCAGTCAGCTTTGAAAAAATATTTCTTAGCCCCATTCTTGAGAAAGGTTACGACTCAAAGAAACGCAGCAGTAACCATTAACGCGGGTGTAACAGCAAGGCGCAGCTAGTACTGGATAAAGCTGCAAGTTATATGGGATCAGACAGTCAGACAGGCAGGCGTTTTAGAAAGGAAAAGTTGGAAAGTGTTATTTATATACCGATGAACCAACTTTGATCAAATAAAAATCTTCTAAAACCGCTTTTAAAAACTTTCATAACTATGATGCGTTACAAAAATACAACTTTCTGATTTGTATTATAAAATTATATCAGCAATAGGATGTAGTAGAAATGGCTGAATTTGCAATAAGTATATTCTAGTTTTTAGTCTATGAGCGTTGACTTAAAATCGGAGGTCCCGGGTTCAATTACCACATGTGGCAAAATGCTAAGAGGCTTTATTCGCACTTATTAAAATAACGGATATTTACGCCTGATCTAGGTCCATTATTACATAGGTATTATACTCGTGTGTCACATTACATCTCTCCCCCGTCCCCCGAAAAAATTTCATAAAACTACTTAACCAATTTTTACTAAAACAAAAATAGGATTATCACGCCTTTAATCCCAAGAGGGGTAGGCAGAGACAATCGAATGCCAATTGATACGATCCTGACATACCTCTTTCGCTTTTTTTATACCTTACATACATGCTCAGCGATTGTGTGTACTTTTAATATTTGGCTTCAATCAATATTTTTTATATGTTCAATAAAAGTACATCGTCCTAGCCAGCATTTCCTTTCACTTCTGCAATATCATCATATCAAAATTTCATTAATTTTGTTTTTCACTCCGCCTTGCATATTTAATTAAAGTAGCGAAATGGCATTCGCTATGGGACCAATCCGAAAGAATTTTCTATCGACTAAAAAGATACCATTAAAATCGGTTCACAGTTGGCGGAGAAATAGAATAACATACACACCTCCTTTTTTAAATCGGTTAAAAATGACACCACCAGGGTACCAGCGGATAACTTCCCTATTTTTTGTGGCAACGGGTTGTGTGGCAAATGGTATATTGACATGGAAGTCTTTTAGTACGGTTTGTCATAGGTATTATGTATTAAGTTTATAATTTAAACAGACGGACGGACGCTAGGCATATTGCGTTTTTGTGAGAAATACAACAATTCGACATAATTTAAAAGAGTATTTCTGAAAAATTGTCACATTTCACTGCACGAGTGTCGCCATACATTTCGAATGATTCAGCTACTGGAGGTGATGACCTCCGTTTTTTTTTCACCACTCGACCGCATCGAGTCGCAGCGGCTATATGGCTGTCTTCTAAAAGATAACGGTAAAGCCCGCCTGACGCGAAAAACTGTACAACCGGCCCCGGGACTTGTGAGAAATTGATGCTGTTACTTTGAAACAATACCGAGTAAATAAATACAGTCACATGGCCTACCTCCTACCTTACCCTATGGAAGATGAGCATGAAGTTATTCGGCAAATCACGTATCACTAACTATAAAAGGAATAGTCCCTGACGCGCATCTGTCTCTCTGTCTGCGATAATCTTGAAACTATTGGACGAATTTGGGGTTTCACTGTATGATGTTTATGCACAGACTTTACAGAGGTCCGACTTGAAAGGTTATCTTGTCAGTGTTTTCATGATGAACACACGTCTAATTATACCTACTATTATTTTGATTATGATTTCATAAACAGTCTATCTATCTATCTATTGCCTTTTATCTCAAGAGGGGTATGCAAAGACAATGGAATAACATTTGTTACGATCCTGACTTTTAATTGCTCCATCGATCTATAAATTACATAAATTCATAAACAGTTTCACTATTATTGCTATATTAGAAGTAAATAAAATTTTAGTTTGTTGTCTATGTATGTTGCCTTACAGCTCCCGAAATCCTGTTACGGTTCCAGTGTACCCAGCAGAAGACCAAGTCTCCCTCGTTTAGCCGATGATATTTGTGAGGCTATATTTAACGAGTGACTAGTTCTGTTGAGATATATTTAGATGGAAAATAGGCAGTTACTTGCATTTAAATTATAGAAATGGCTACTTAAAACAATCATGAGTAAAAGGAATACTCCCCAACGCGTGTCGCTGGAAAGTTGTATATTATGTCAATCTATTAAATATTTTCAATAGCGCGATACAGGTTTCAATTTCAATATTGTGAGACATCTATCGACGCGATGTGACCACAAAATAATGCTCTGTTTATATCTGTCTTGAAAAATTAATAACAACTTTTGAAAATAGTAGGTATATATCCAAATACATATAAAACCGGCGTGTCGCTGACTGACTGATATCAACGCACAGCCTAAACCACTGAATATATAAATATGAAAATTGGAAGGTATATTCCTGAGAGTAGAGGTGCACTAAGAAAAGAATTCTCGAAAATAAACCCGTAAGGGGGTGAAATGGGGTGTAAAAGTTGTATTCCTAATACAAAAGTATAATAACAATATAGTATATTGGATGTGAATTATAAATACATATAATATATATATATTTATGTTCATCTAGCGGACCCGGCAGACGTTGTCCTGCCCAAACGTTGGCTTGCCTGCACCACCCCTACCCTACCCCTACCCCTACCTTTACCACTACCCCTACCTCTACTCCTACAATTCTACTCCTGCGATTCCCATACAAAACTACTTTTTGATTTTTCAGCTGAACTTTAGGGGTTTTTACAACTTTTTTTTTCTTTTAAACCACCCCTGTGTTGTAACTAACAAAACAAAAAAAGAATTAGCCAAATCGGTTCAGCCGTTCTCGAGTTTTAACGAGACAAATAAATGTTAATTGATTTTTATATATATAGATTACTCGTATGACAATCCTGTCTAGACACTATCAAGGGCCTCGTCCTACTGTATTATGCTTATACTGTGATTTATTTTAAAATTGCCCTTAGTATGATGATAATTTAGGAACCAAAAGCACCATTTTAAAATTTATATGGTTTTTAAAGAACTTTATTTTTTATTATTAACAGTGGAAAAATTGCGATTATCTTTGTCTGATGGTTAATTTACGTATATTGCTTGCATACTCATTTACTGGTAGAAAGTAAAGTCTGAGTGACAGTAAAAATGGTGACCCATTGTCTGTTCGTCAATCATGCTTTTATTTCTGAATACAATGTATGAAGTTAATTTTGTCGAAGTAACTCTCTCTGCGACATGATACAAAAACTAAAATAATATTTTGACTTGGTAAAAAAACTTTGCATGTCTTTTTGAAATAAGTTGTCATTTAAAATTCTTAAAAGACTTATATAATTAACACTTTTATATAATAATTAACATTTAAGCTATTTTATATTTGCAGAACTACCTAATAATAATATTTTTTAAACATTTATTTGCTCATTCTTTAACTTAGATATCGCTGGATAATTTAACATTTTAGTAGCTAGTAAGGAAAGTAACTTCCACTCACTGCCACACCAATTTTTTCAAGAAAGCCCTAGGTAACCATACCTACATTAGAATTAATGAATCTTGAGTATGATACAGTCCTATATCTCAGGCAATTTTTATTGCCTATAACTTGCTCAATGTTTCAAATAAGACAATAGGTTTTCCAATATTTTTCCTCCACAATAAAGATTTATACAGATACAGTGACGATAAAGTGTGAAATCAATATGTGGGACAAGTCAATGACGATTGGTGTCTGGGAGAGGTCAAAGTCAGCCGAGTGAAGGCAATAAGACAAAATGGAATAAATTTCAGCAACTATTTATGGATACACTATAATGAGGAAAAACTCCTTTCTACACAATGGGTATGTAGGTATGTATGTATGTATGTATATTGTTTTAAATATCTTATCAAACAAAGGTATTTGAGCGGCTATAGGTAAGGAGTGGCCAGTTCTGTTGAGGTATATTTAAATCTAAGTGTGGTTTGTCGGATATGTACATAAGTTTTTAATTATTTTATTTTATTAATTTAATTATAAAACCCTGAAAAGTTTCAGGACAAATTCTTGTGTTACATTTAAAACATTTCCAGGTGAAAAAAGCTTACCGCCCATAAGCTAGTTTTTATTATTTAAGGTTCTAGTTGTTTGATAATAATAATAAGTTACTTGTGATGGATTTAAATTTCACTTGCCTAAATAGTAATAAAATAAACCATAATTGGACTCACCTCATATACATTGGGATGCCATACTTTGGTTAAAAATCTAACTGAAGGTGGCGAGTATGGGTAGTCTGGTGGGAACTTCATGTGTGCCTGAAAATAAAGAACATAGTTACAATAATGTATAACTTGCAGCAAATGTGTCGAGTTGAAAAGTATTACGTGGTTAGACTGCGCTCCATAGTTACTATTTGTATTAGCATCCTCTAGCACTAAATCTGGTACATTCAGTTGGCCATGATTCTGGGGGTGGGCCAGAACGCTTCTGGGGTGGGCTATGGCATATCATTTAGTATCATCACTCAAGAGTATGTTTGCTGCCATTTTCCTTTTCCAATAAACCTTTAAAACACACTCAGCTCTGACATGCTTGACACACTATTGAATTGTGTAGGGACATAGACTTGGATCTGGTACACACAACATAATGAAGAATGGAAAATTTGGCAATTGGAGACCAAACAGTTTGAAAATCTTTGCTTTAATATGCAATTAGACAAGTGGAATACCTATAATAATAAACAAGTACCTATAATATTACACAAACACTGGCAAAAAGTGGACACTGTCACAGCATATTTAATAGGGTATTCTAAAGCAACATATGAATGTTAGATAGGTTTAACTACTTCAGAAAATAAGGCAGGAGAAGTGTGCATACAAATTATGCAATTCATAATAATTCAATCCAGTAACAATACACAAACCAGTAACTAATGAGAACTAATTTAATGGTAAAGAGACCTCATTTCGTTTTTAAGTGATATTAACTAATTATCTTTACTACAATAATATCAAGAAACATAATAGGTACCTAATTACAAATAATGATAGGAGAGAGTAATTAATGTTTCCACAAATTAGATATCCTAAGATTCCTAGATCATCCTTAATAGGCAGAGAGGGGCCTATGGTGCATCCTTAGTCTTAGTACAAGAATGACAGTGATAATTTTATCTTACTAACAAACAAGGATGGGTGGTATCAATCAGTTTTTGGTTGAATTCCAGACATTGTTGTCTTTGCTGCTCATAGCCACATCGATGCCCATAGCAGAGTATACTAGTATAAAAGCTGAAGCATCACCATCTATCTGTTTTATGATAGGTAGTTATCATTATTCATTCCATACCTATTTAGTCTTTTGAAATAAATATCACCTAAGAATCTGTGACTTGCATGATATGATAAACACAATGGGTACCTAGGTAATTATTTTTATTGCAATTGGCACAATTAATATTAAGATTAGATTAAGCATACCTACCTATCTACATAAATAAATTTTGTCTCCCACAACAAAACAAAATAATTATTCTGAAAATTGTAGTTTTAAAATTAATTTATTAATGAAGTGAGAAATAGTGCTGTTGTGCAATGAATTCATTAAAGTATTTCAATATGACAGTAAACCTTGACAATTTTGTAACCAAGAAATTAGTGTAACAAAACTAAATTAATAATAAATATTTAAATTACTAATAAGTAATACCTAAATAAAGCTGAGCATCAAAGACAAACTAGCATACATTTAATTTTTAAATCATATTGATTAAGGAAGGCTTCAAGTAATATGACTTTGAGAACAGATTGATCAGAGCTGTAGGAAATAATAAGGAAAGAATGTTTTGGCAAAGTAGCATGTTTGTAAAATGTGATATCATTCTATAATGTTTGAAGTTTGACTCACTTCATTATTTCAACTTCATACTTTGGATTTATGTTTATTTACACAAAGCTATAAGTAAAATAGTTTCTGCTGAATTGTAAACAAAGAATAAAATGACATTTAGGTTATATGTATGTATATAAAATATTGATTTGTATTAAGAGTAAGTAGATGTAAATGAAGTAAGCAACATTCTGCAAGCTAGTCTATCCTAGTTTTAGTTAGTAACTTGTAGTAAGTTGAATTGAATGTTGAATTGATCAATGATTACGGAGTTTTTATTGTTTGTATTGAAACGTGGCCATTGTAAGTTTACCTTGAAATATCCTCCTTGATACAGCGTATCCGGAGGTCCGAAAATCGCCACTTCCCATTCGAACAGATTATCTTCTCCAAGCAACTTGACACGGAAACCTTCCACAGGTTCTTCTTGCAAGCTCTTGTACTCCAGGGCCAGCGCCCGGAGCGCAGAGCTGGTGGGCACCGTTTGAGTCATAATAGACTAAGTAAACACGTATAAAACGAAACTAAAAGCACAAACTGATGGGTATTCTATTGACATAACACTGCAGAGCTGATGGCGCCGCGTTCTCGCGCACTTCACGGGAGTCACGAACCGACGGTGCTCATAGCGTTTTCAAGATATCTAGGATCTGTGGCCTGGCAGAGTGCTGGGGAAATGCAGGGACACTGGACACGGGCAACGCGGCCGTCTTCTCGCTTTCTCACTCGCCAACCGAATATTGCTTGCACACACACTATTGCGGAACAGCTGTTATTTCCGTGCCTGATTGCGTGCGCAGCCAAGTGACGCACGCGTCAACCGTGTATCGACTTAAGCGACTGTGCTGCCATCTAACGGCATTAATATGTTGCAAAATATTATCAGTAGATGGCGCTAAATATGTACCCTTTGTTTTAAAAATGTACCAATAGATGTCGCTTGGTTAGTTCTCAGAGTTCATACTAGATGTCACTACATGTAATAATATGTCATTTTTTTTAGCCGACCGACACAGTGGGAAAGGAAAGTGTTCGCCATTTGATTCGTATGTATTTTATTATTTTTGTAGATAATAGCAAGAAGAACAATATAATAACAAGTGCAATAAAAGTAAAATCAAATGAACCTTTTGTTGTTGAATGAATGAATGTTTGTTTTTACGATTGCTTTTTACTGCTGGTAAAATTAAAATGAATACCTCATACCGTCAAGCAGACCCAAAAATTGTGTTCTGCGCATCTAACGACCACCGCTCAAGAACCGTCCCGGTACCTATACCTACTAACCGTTCCAGATGTTGCATGCATAGATGCTATCTTTTTGGTCATCAATGATTACTCTTCTATGAGGGTATCTGATCCAACATAAGGGTGAGACGTGAGAGCTGATTTTAGAGCGTAGGTATGTTATCTCTTTTATTTGCGCTCTATGTACCTAAGTATCTCTTGTCTTGTATAAGTCTATTAAATACCTAGTAGTTGTACCTAATTCTAATTTAGATGTAAAAATAACATCGCATCCCAAGTTTTTTTAAAACGTTTATTATTAATAAGTACTCTTCATAAGTATAGTTTATTCTACTCCGATCTGAACCCTTAGACGAACACTGACCTATAAGTGTAGACTGTAGACGAAGGTATCTCTCATATCAGGATTGAAGTACGTAGAATGATTTGAAAATATTAAAATATTAAGGAGACACCTCATAACTTTTGTCCCATACAAATTACATGCTTAACGACTTCTTAAATAACGCAAAGCATATAACTAAGATTTATGAAGCCCTGAAAGTTATCAATTTCACGCGTATTTTCAACTGAGTTCATTGCGCTAACAAGCTTGCTCTTAACGCACCATATTCATAAAACATCTAGAAAGTTAACGTCATCTAACATAATAACGGTGAAACGGTGAATGATTAATTTTCTTATTTTGTAAAAACTTTGCAAATTGCTGCACCGAATTAAATATGCGTGGGTGCATGATTCAGACGAATCTCGCCCACGATCAGTTACCTTCTATAGTCATAGCGGCTTGAGCAACCTACGCCGTCGACAAAGCTGTCTCCTTCTCGATAAGGCTCTGAATTTCTATTAACTTGCAAAAACATGTTCTGTATGTATGTCAACGATATTGATTGAATGGGAAAAATTAAAAGCCTGTAATAAAAAATGATTTTATCTTCGATCGATGTTCAGAAATTCATGATGTATGAATAAGTATTCATAAATACCTACATACTCAGAAATGAAAACTTTGCAAGGAGATCCAAAGGCACATAGTAAAGAAACCGGGTTCCGTAAAGCCGTACAATATTTAACACTAAGTTTTTTTAATAGTTTAAAATTAACGCGAGTCCGACTCACTTGGCCGGTTTCTTGTATGGGGATTCCGTTTAATTTTTAACTTTATTTATTTTATATTACATATTTGTTGTTATAGCG
>OZ004646.1:6830873-6995839 GCA_963924495.1 Nemapogon koenigi
ACCGGCACGCTACATGAGACAAAAAATTACATCGTCCTGTCTCCCTTCTTTACAAGTCGTATGCATAAGTTGTTCTTTTTCTTGCGTGAAGGAGATGGAAGCTAACAATTTGTCTATTAGTTTCTCTGTCTACGCAGTTATTATAATATAGTTACTAGTCTGTGGTTATTTATTTGACATTTAGGATATAGTGACGTCATTTTTCCGTTTGCGGTCACGTGACCGGAAGTATCAATTTATGATTTTTCTTTTTGATATAAAAAAGTACATTAATAAAACATATAAAAAAACAATATTTTCAGTGATTATACGTTATAAACTATATAAAATATATTATTATTTATTTATTTTCTTTTACTGTCTACACGTCATTGGTCTACACCCCTATTTTCAACGTGACAGTAACCTTTGTTTGAGTCATGTGGTTTTAGCGTTTTTAGACAAAGAAAAGAGTGGGCATTGGGTAACGTTTGTTTGAGCCATGAACTTTATAACTCAGGACAACTCCAAAGTCAGGTCGTTTTAAATAATTATCCAATTCATATAATTACCTAAAAAATACATAAAACGTAACGAACACCCCGAGCGAAGCCGGGTTTGTATCTAGTACCTACGTAAATCATTTGTTATATCGCTGACAGATTAAGACAGTTTATGCCATGAAAGGTGACAGCAAACTTTTCTCCCATTGCAATAGAAGTTACGGATCTGACACAAGCAGACAGACATACAGAACAGTTTCCGGTTTTTGCTTTATTATACAGAGAAGTGAATAGTAGAGATATGTTATTATTTGAAGAGATATATTATTTTTAGATAGGTAATATAATACTGTTGCCATGATATAGCCGAGTCAGACCTGTCAACGTTCTACCATTGTCTACAACAAACAAGATGATTCAACATTTACGGATCAGGCCAGAATAGATAGTACTGGATCAGATTTCAACAGTTTCAGGATTAATTTTATACTAGTAGAACTGTGTATGAATTTACGTAATAGACATTACAGTTGTAGCCGATTCGATACTCACTCGAGCCAAAATAATTACTTCTCGTGAGTAGCACTGTGTTTGAAATTACCTAATAGAAATTACAATTGCAGCCGATTCTATACTCACTCGAGCCAAAAAGATGACAAAATAATTACTTCTCGTGCTACGAATGGCAGGTAAAGCCGTTTCAGGATTAATTTATGTTAGTAGCACTGTGTATGAAATTACCTAATAGAACATTACAGTTGACCGGCGAACTCGGTTGCAGCCGATTCAATACTCATTTGAGCCAAAGAGATGCCAAAATAGTTACAAGAACGGCATATAATGCCGCCGTAGTAATTCATTACATTCATTGAAGCATTGTAATTAAAACAAACATTGTGTACCAAAAAGCCAAATTTATTTATTTATTAAACACTTTTGAACATTTATAGATGAACTTGCAGGTATGTACAGAGATTTCAAGTTCGACGTTTTTTTCTTAATTTTACTAATTAGGTACCTACAGTTGCGTTGTATTTGTAATTTATTATTATTTTTAATTCGATGTTTTGTATAGTATCTAGCCTAATGCTACCACTCCTCGGTAAAATCCACTTATTGTTTTTCACTCATAATAAAGAAGATGCTTGTTTGCGTTTTACATTATGCAAAAATAAGTAGACCACAAAAACAACATAAACACTCCAATTATTCACGTATTATAGACTACATATTTTCACCGTGCTTTTGACATTTTCCCACGTGTCACGGTTGATTTCTGGATATCTGGACCAGATTTTGGAGTTTGAGCTTTACCAAGTTTTACTACCTATTTAGTACCAAACATCAAAATAACATAAAAGTTGTCAGCTATTATGACAGATAAACACATGAACAGATTTATCTCTTTACATAGATGTAATGCCTAATTAGTAATCCTACGTGTTTTTAGCAGATTTTTTTGGAACCTCCTAAAAATTTTACGGCCAAAGCAAGTTTTGAGCATCGGACATCGCTGCATATTTTCAGGTGGTCACACGTGTCACGGTTGGTAACGTGCCTCTAATTTAATACATCGATGACAATATCATACAGCACATTCCAAATGGTCAAATCCTATATTTATTCTATATTTTATTAGGGTATTTTTGAAAATGAGATCATTATTATATATAGGTACATATAAAAAATCTATATCATGACTTAAAACTATTAGGCTTTTATAAATATTACAGCTAACATTCATTATAAAGCTACTTTTATTGAGTGAACATTAGAAAACATTTCGCCGTTATCAATGCATTTCTAAGTAGATACTTATATAAGAAATTACTTAGATGCGTTAAATTATTTATTTAGTATTGAAATTCTCAATAGGAAGATTAATGTCAATGAAGAAATATTGTCATCCCGTAAAAAGCTTTCTTTTAAATATTTTTTACAATTATTTATATTCGTCACAAGAATATCAAAAGATTCTAAACAAAACTCATAACTTTCTAAATCGTTCCCAATATCACATTTCAATCAAATTCGATTACTTCAAAGCATACAAAATCAGCTCCTTAAATATTAACTTAAATATTATTTTGAACTACCAACCTCAGTAACTTTCAGTCTGTAAAACTCATTTTAACTTCACTTTCGCAAATATTTAAAATACTATGTGCACTAGGTAGATATGTTTAACTTTTCGTCAAACAAAGTGTTCATCGATAACTTGCTCTTTCTTGATGTTCACCCTTCCTCAAGGTAGCGATGTTTTAACCCTAAAAATAAAACAAAGTAAGTATACATTCTATTTTATACCTAAGCCTTGCCAAAAAAAAAACAATAAAAACAAAATCTATAAAACCTAGAGAAGAACATAATATTTTCGTTTGGCCTAATGGTGTATGATCTAAACCACAAAACAGATGGTTCCGGGTTTGAATCCAAGGGCAAGCGAAATATGTTTAAAAAACAATCATTCATTTATGTGTTTGAGTTATCTTGCTCTCGGTTCTAACAGCACATGGACACGCTATTTTTTGTGTATTTTTTGTCACATCTTTTTAAAACTCTGTCGATTCTTCAGTGATTTATAAATCGTGATTATATTAGCCTAAACTTTAGCCAATAACAAAGGAATCCGCATTAAAATATAAACGGACGAACAGAGAGAAATTAATTGTTTTTCAATCAGTGATTAATTTCATCCCGCCCTCATTTACTGTGATAACTGTAAATTATATATTTCTAAAGTTCTGGGAACATACCACAATATTTTATATTTGTACTGCTATATATTTGTACGATTTAGTTTCATTTATCTGCTTGCCGAGCGTAATTTATCAAATTTCTGACATGTAGGTACCTAGAGTTCATAGAACCATTTTGTTGAATTTCTATTGACCGCTTAACTTATTAAAAGAATTACTATCAAAGTTTATGGTAGGTTTTTTCTTTAGAAATACATATATTTCAATAATAGCAAGGAAACTAATATACTAAGCACTTAAATAAAGTCGAAAGAAAAGTGCAAGGGAACATTGTTTCAAGCCAAATTAATGACTTAAACATATCGAAGTAACTGCAAGAATAATCACGAGAATAATGGAGATGTGATGTGAAAAATTAAGCTATAAATACCGATAGAAACTTAAGATAGTTTAGACACACGGAACGGATGTGATGTATTGACAGTAATAAATTGAATGTAAAACCCAAGCTAATGTTATTTGTAATTCTCTTTATTTGAGCAAGCCATTCATAAATATCAATAAATTAGAAGATACGGTATGAAACACTATATATCACTGATATGATTGAAATGGATAGATATTATTTACATAAATTGTACTACAGAACATTCGATCTTGTTAATAACAAGCGAAATGTTATCTCTGTGTTTGATTTTCAATTAAAATGACATATCTTTTAATATAATTTAAAATATCACATACATACCAGGGATAGATAGTCAAGAAAATTTATTTTAAAACCGAGTTATTATGTTTTCGGCCAAATCAACATTTTTCGTATTGAAACTGCTCAGTGTTATTATGGTTTCATAGGACCTTTCAAACCATGACCACTATGATACGGAAGAAGAAGAAAAAAATTGAAATCGCTTGCCCCTTCAGTGGAATTACATGAATTCAATTACATCTTCTTCAGTTTGTTCAGTATTAGTTACAATAATTTTAATATTTAATATAATAGAAGATTATGAAGGCGTAATAAAAGAGACGATTCATAAGAAATAAATGTTAACTATAGATGACCCGTGCGAATACTTCGCACCGTTAGTGGTGTTGTTGTCATAGTTCAAGTGATACCCAATAGATGGCGTCTTTTACAAAATAAATAAATTAGTCTTATTTTAAAACAAACATTTAAGTTTAATTTGTTTGTTTATTTTTCGTCATTAGAGGGAAAAAATATTTATAAATGGCGTTTCAAAAATTAACTTTGATATGATTGAAAATGAATTTGATTTAAGGGAGATATTTGATACCGACAAAAAACACCTTTGAGAAATAATACATAGAGATTATATTTATAAGCTGTAAAAATATTCACGTATGCGAAGCGCAGGCCACATATAAGTTTAATAAAAGGTACGTGCATATCAAATTAACACCAATATTCAGGCACATTATAGAAAATATAAATATTAGAATTGATATAATAGACACAAAATGTCAAGAACCGTTAACGGTTACGGTGATATCACGACAAATTCTAACTTATATTTTTTTTTAAAACGTGTTTGTTTGTCTTTCTTTCGCGCCACAACAAAGAAAAGGACAGAAGATAGTTGTTTTTGCGCAAAGATAGGTGGAGGGCCAGAGAATAAAATAGATATTTTGTCTCAATCCAGAATTTTCCACGGACGAAGCAGGGGCGGAAAGCGAGTTCAATATAAATGTGCATAGCATTCTATATGTATAGGTATTCAGGCTTTTATCAAAAATTACTTGTTTTATTGTCATATTTATATAAACACTGAAGTAAGTAGATATATATAAATAAAAAAATCGCCACGAAACTTCTAACAAAGCTTTTACCATTTCATGATGGAAACTTACCAATTCTCCGAGCTTATTTTTATTAAAGGTAGCGCTAAAAGTTTCTCGGAAATTAGAGTAGGTACCTACGTGGATTCAACATAATAATGATGCAAAAATGCTTGTATATGTTTGTTGTTTGTTGCGACTGGCTGTATGAACGGGCATACCAACGTTCCCTTTTTTTCTCCTAAATCCTCACTGATTAATCGCGTTTGACTGCTGCTGATTGACTGACAATCTCTCGTAACAAGAAAAACCCGTTCGGCAGTTTATTTGAATTTAGTGTGATTAAAACAAATATACTCGCAATCAGGCTGACGCAACTTCGAACAAAAAATTGGTTCTATGAAAATTGAGCCAATGTTAATGGCGTCGTATCGCCATCTTTTTCACTCCATGGTGCTATCTCTGTCTATCCCTGTCAAAGTTGCAAATGGCGGCAAATTTGTTTTGTCTTATTTTAGTTTTAAAATATTAATAAATAAATATATAATGTGATGCTTAAATCGTGCTTGTAATATATTAATTGTAAATATAATATAGTAAGTTATAGTAAATAAGTATATGTATTGTTTTACAATAGTTGTATTCAATAATTAAGAATGGAAACATAAAAAGTGTACAATATGTGGTACAAGAGGCGGCCGCGTAGACGGTATCAAGCGAATATTTATGACCATATTCCCAATAAATGAGGATCGGTAAGTTATTAGCCATTCATATTAATTTAATTAAGTAATTATTCTTTATAAATTTAATATTAAACGAACAGCATATTGCTGAAAAATAGTGATGTACTTTGCATATTGTACAGTTTATCGATATCGATATTCCGACTCAAACATATTTGTTTCACATTCCACAAAATAAACCCATTATAACCCGCACCAAATAAATTGAGCCATTGCTTTTTGCTGCAGCAAAATTACTTTTATCTTTACTCTTTCCAGGCAATCTGCCTAGCGGCCCTAGCGATAACTAAGAGGAAAGTAAACAACCAGTCTATTCGCATACTGCCGGACAGTAAATCTGTCATACAAGCACTGGTAAGCAATAAGTTTAAATCAGGTCTCATACTTGAGTGTCATACAGCACTGAACAAGGTATGTAACTATAATAACACGGTAACACCTTAACCATACAATGGATCAAAGGTCATAGCAACTCCTGTGGAAATGACGCGGCGGATGAGCTAGCGAGAGCCGGTGCAAGTATGTCTGCAATTGGCCCCGAGCCTCTAGTGCCCCTGCCTAGAGGCTGGTTTGCCTCACGACTCAAGCAGAGAACAAAATGCATGCACAATCTCGAATGGAACAATCTTATGGAATGTAGACAAACCAGGGCAGCTCTACCAACCATAAATACAAGACTCTCACAAAAGATCTTAAAACTAAAAAGAACCCAACTTAGATCGGTGACTCAAGCCATCACTGGTCATGGTCCTTTTAACAAACACTTATATAACATTGGTATTACAGATAGTCCGTTATGCAGGGCTTGCATGCTGACTTAATAAACGGCTACTCTTTCCAGATTGACGTGCAATTTGGTGATTTTTAAACAATCGTTCAAATCCAGCTATGTTTGTGTCGTTTTTGCACACCTCTTAATACAATAAAAAAATCTTTTATACTTACTACTAGTTATTACTTACCAAAATACGCCTAATACTCATTATTTTACAGGTACGCAATTCTATAAGTTTTTCTATCATTGCCTAAATTCACTTCGAGAAGCAGTGCTGAAATAATTACCTAAGATGGGTCTTAGATAAGGTCATTATATATTATTAAATTTCAATTTAATAACCTATTTCACTGTAATATTGATAGGTGTATTGTTTTTAAGAGGTCGGTGAATTGTATTTGTATATGTGTTGTTTTTTTAGGTTAAACACAAATAAATTATAGAAAAACATGTGAAGTTTTATTGAAATGAAAGATCAAAGAAGTTGAAATTTAATAATTCCTCCCAGACCCTTGGTCTACTACGTAGTTTATTCAAATCCTATAAAAAAATGGTTGTGAATTACCATACATTTCAACTTCTTCGATTATACTAATCAACAAAACCGAAATTTTAAAAGTAGGTAGATGTTCCAGGTTTTAGCATATTTTTATCGATATCGACAAAAATATTTCTGTAGGAAGGACAGCACTAGCCATATGTTTTGACTTTTGTAGTTGGTAGCACTGATTTTCTATTTTCCCTCCTTAATGTTGTTAGGTTGGCAGTATCTTTCGGCCCTAATTTCTTCGATTTCATTTTAATGTATGGCAGTCCCGTCTCTTATTAAAGAACATAGTGATTGCTACTTACTCTATGCTCGCAATTACGACCTACAGCGCATGCACGCATCGTCACAAATTTTTATTTCGCAATCCGCCCGCACATACAAGTGCATCAAAGTAACAGCCAGCCGGCTAGTGTAGCAAAGGCGAAACAAATCCAGCGGAAGGGAAAGACTGCATGCCAATTACTAGCGACGCCAACCTGGAGTACAAGATTGGAGGTCCCTGCAGCGCCAGAGCTCACAGGTTAGTGCACATCCACTGGGCAGAAATACTTTGTTCCACAACTGCCCAGGACTTCCATATATATATCCTGTCTCCAGGTCTACCGAATTAATACAGTCCACTAAAAAGCCGTGTACAAGCGTTTGTCCATAGCTCCACTCCGTCCATGCTTCGCCGTGGCAATGTGTTATTGTTTATTGGCTATAAAAGAAAAACAATTGCTTAATGAAACGCAGATTGACTAATGCAATTGTGAGTCTTCGGTGTCTGTAGAATGCAAAATTTTGCATGTGCGTCTAATAAACACTAATAAACTGTAGTTTTTTAAAGAATTTCTACTCAGGAAGAAAAATATTTATGTAGATGTAAAAAGAGAAGAAAAGAAAACAGAAATAATGTTTACTTGTGTAGGGTTACGACAAAAACATGATCACGGCGAATAATTTAGGAGAGTAAATTTGATCCAAATGCTTCCTTGCGTCACGCTATGCTAATTTTATGGAGTCATATTTTTATTATGAAATTTTTATATTCCAACAATAAAACAGAGAGGTTGTTCGTAAATATTCATATAAAAGTCGAGCCCTTCTAATCCGTGTATGAATAAAAAAGCTACAGTTACCAACAGTTGTCAGAAAACAAATTAAACATACATCTGTTTTATGGTAGCGACTTTATTTAAAGCATTTATATAAAGTATTTCAAATGTTATAAATTTTCAAAAAAATATAATTGTACTTTATTTGTTTATTGCTCTCTATTTTTTTGCTAGCTTTAAATACCTGTTAATCCAGGTTATAACTTTTTATATATGACATTGATCTATTTTTGTACAAGTTCTATTTTTTAAGATACCTACCTAATTAAGATCATTAGTGAAGACGGAAAGTGCAGAACGGATTAGAGGCGAGGCTCCATTTTATTTCTTCTTTCTGTGATGCAATATTTATTGGCTGTTTCTACCTCAGGATTACATTTTAATTTTAGCGTCTTGTTTAGAAAAATTCTCAGAGAAAACTGTGATAAGTAAGAAACTTCAATTAGCATTTGATGATGAAGTCCCATATCCTTGTAAAGGGCGGCCAGCGATAGGCGAAAATAATATTGACTCGAAATCGAATAAACACAGAAAAAAATATTAATCTGGTGCCTCTGGCCACACCGCAAAGTATAACGGCCGTGAAGGTGCGTTTTGTGTGTGTAAAATGATGTAATATATGATATGAAAGGTGTGGCGTGAATAATGATGGTGTGCCTAACATAGAAATGCTGCGATTATTTGTACGTGATGAATGCTGACCAAACAAATTAATTGAGACGTGATACAAGAATTGGTTACCTATACCTACTAGATATTTAAGCATGATGGACCTACGGTGCTTCTCGTCGTACCCCCAGGGGTACGGTAAGGATTACTTTGCGAACCACAGTACCCCCCCCCCCCCTCCCAAAGCGCTATATTCTAGTTCAAACTCAGGAAAATTATCTTACGATAAAGATTAATATTTAGTACTTATTAACTAAATTTTAATATTTATCGTAAGTAAGTATTTTTATTGTGTGTTTTTCACTTTTACCATTAATTTTGAACTATAGAGGGAAGTGTTGCTCCACATTCTCTGTCTACCACTAGGTAGGATGGCGTGAATGTATCTATGATCTTTGAAAAGATATATCCGAAGTTACATCTGCAGATAGGCATTTTTTTAGTATCCACATATAAAAATATTTTCATCTGCTTGAGAATCGCTGTTAAAGGAAATTTAGAAAGACAACCTGGATCGTTGAACTTTTTGTAAAGTCTTATCTTCTTATTTAGACCCCCGGTTTCATTCTTGAAAATATGGTATTACAAAATATTTGTGACAAAGTGACTTTTTTAAATTGGTTCCATGGAGAATTATCCCAAACACCACAAACATACAATCTTTACCTCTAACCTACCTAATAATATGAAAGTGAAACATAAAGCGGAAACAACTAAAATCTTCTTTTTGAAAATAATAAGCGTAATTTTTATAATTCCAACTCGCATACCAATTTTATTATTATTCTGTTACTCTGTATTCGCCGGTTATTTTCATATAACACGACGTTTATGACTCCAATCCATTCTTTTTTATATCTCATAATAGCACATAACTTAAGACAACCCTTTTTATTTATTTATCCTAGTTTATGTTCAATTCCCAGGTCAATAACACGAAATATTGTTGTAGTTATATGTATATCTATTTATAATATACTTGTGGTTTCTGATGTTCACAAGTTAAACGCAGGCGTGCCAAAGTCGATATTCTCAAGCTCATCCCGAAGGAAGTTTCATTCTTGTTTGCTTATTCAAATAGGTTAGGTACCATAAACGAATTTAATATATCAGTGCAATGTTTACAACAATTTAAATTTATAAGTGGCTACAATATTTTCTTTTGAGTTGAATCACTTTGAAAATATGATATTTTTTGCTGATGTTTCATGATATTGCAATTTTCCTGAAAATGCAGATTATTTTTGTAACGAAAACATACACTATCAAGGCGTATGGCCAGAGACAGTGTCCAGGTTAAATAACATAGATTTTTTCAATTATTTAGTACCTACATTTTTACATTTATTACTTATCTATTTCGCTTCATTTATAACCAATCATAGAGAGATTCATACAGAAGAGGTATATAGACATCGATTTCTAGTGCTACATATTTGACCTTGATTGTTTTTCCTCCATTAATTATAAACATTAGTTTCATAATATTTCACGGTCTCAACTTCCAGAAATGGATGTGGACTTTTATTACTTGAGTGCTCTGGCCAATTATCACGCCTAGCTTGTATGGAAAGGCCTCTTAGTTATTTTCTTATTCTATTTTAGGAGGAAAGCAAAGAGCTTCAAGTATCCATTGTATATACATTTCTAGAGATCTCAGGTTTTGATCCTTTTGAGATTTGTAGAGGTTTTTGTACTTTGTTGTTTGAGATAAATTCAACAAATTTAAATATGTGCGTCTTAAAATATTGTCTATGAACTTAGAGATAATAAATCAATATTATTATTAATTAATTACATAATAATAGGTATTTATTGAAATAAACAAAATTATAATAAAGTACAATTCCAAAATTATAAATATTTATGTACTAATCTTTCTGTTCAAGAAATGCTTTCACACCTTCGACATATTTGTCTTCGGGGTCATATATCTTTCTTAGTTCCTTGAATTCCTCTGGTAATTGAGTTTGAACTGCTTTAATTACTTTCCTGATAAGCGACTTCTGTTTGATGCTACATTTGGAACAACCGGACTCCAGAGCGTCTGGTAATAACTCTGTGAAATACAAGAAAATAATTAAATGTTGTGTGAAATAATCTCTACTTCCATAATTCTTCTATGTATCTATAACTATACTCTATATTATTATATGTATATCTGAAGAGTTTTTTGAATAAATATTTTTGCGTTAAATAACCCGTTTATTGGACTATATAACATCATGCTACGAGCCAAAGAGCGGATCAGTACACGTCAATCAATTAAAATGTTCCATGTAGTTAGTAAAGCTAATATAATAATTAATATAAAATTGTCTAAATATACCAAGTAAATACTCCTCAATATTTTTTTAGAGTGTCTGAATCTCACCAGCGCGCGGTGTAGGCAAAAGCAATGTGGAAGCTAACAAGAACTAAATTGTCAATAAATGAATATCGTAAGTTGATTTCACAATCGTAGTGTTAGAGTACAAAATGTAACTTTTAGTTATATTAATAGCTGCATATTGCGCACTTTATGTGTGCAGATTGTGAAATAAGCTCTAGAATAATAAACTCTAAAATAATTTCGTTTTTGGAAATAAACTTAAATTCAATTAAACACTGAACCATAATATAATAATAAGAAGAAGATTTCTTATATATAGGCACCTACATTCTGTCGTTTTATACGCTATAATATCAATTATTATTCAAGAACAGTCTTACAGAATAAAAATAAATATAAGTTTTAATTAATCTGTTCATTTAAAGGAGGTCAGCTTTCACTGCTCTAAAGTAAACAAAAATTAAAAACTTGTACCAGAATGAAGTAATTCTAAGCTATATAATAGAGTTCTCACCACGATTCTTCACGTTTCGTTTTCATGAAGTTAAAAATACAGTGAGAAACGAACGTGCTGACTGCAAAGTAGCTTCCATTAAAAGATAGACGTGGTGATAATATATGAGTAGGTACTCATCGGAATGTGAACTTTATGAACATTTAAATAATTATCGTTCAAAGTAAGTACCTACCATTATACAAAATTTATTGGTGCCACAGTAGAAAATTGTGATCAATTTAGTAAATTTTTTCTACTTTTAATACATGTTCGAAATTGTATATCATATATATTTTCAGCTTGTTTACTATTGGAAAGTTGCTTCAAACTATTTGATAATGGCTGCACAATATCAGTGCCCTACGGCTCCCGAAAACGTGTTATCGGTCCCCAGGGTACCTAGTGATACTTAAGTAATTGCTATTATGTAATCTGTGGTATTGCAGTATTTGAGTACATTGTATCACCACCATAATCTGGTAAACAATAATGTAATGTCACAACTTATCCAAATATCATGTTTGATACGCAAATTGCTTTGATCTATAATTTATTGATACTAAGGCAATAATGTTGTTTTATAGGCTACGTAACTTTGTATATTTACTAATGAAATATTTAAGTAGCATGGCAATTCCTCTCAATGAGCACCACTAAAATGATGCACTAGAGGGAGACCATGATCCAGCAGTGGATCTTAAAAGGTTGATGATGATGATGATAGTGGTGCCAAGAAATATTCAAAATCAAAATTTCATAATAACAATAACTATTGATATAAGTTCCTTTATATAAATAACTTAGATCACCTGTAAAAATTTAACGTACCTAGTTTACGCTCGTTTTGACACCTTGAAAGAATGGAAGATGAAAAATTTACTAAAAAGGTTTATATAGCTGAAGTGAAATGCTGGCAGAGGACGACCTAGGTGTGCTTTTATTGCACATATAAAAACATATTCATCGATGGTAATATTAAATGTACACACAATCGACGAACATGTATGAAAGGTATGATGAATACCTATAAGAGAAGCGAAAGAAGTATGTCAGGATCATAACAAATGGCATTCAATTGTCTCTGCCTCTCTTGGGATAAAAGGCGTGTTGATAGATAGATAGAAGCATTTTTAATATTAGTTAGAATTTCAATTCGTTCATTAGTTTTATATTATTATCGAAACGTAGGAGTAACACGGTTCCCGTGACCCCGAAAGGAAAAATACTTACTTTTAAAGTTAGTCCCGTCCGGAGTACATTTTCCTTTGTTTAGGAAACAGCTTGCGTACGCTTTCATCAAGCGATTGTTGCTTATTACTGAGTCTACATCAAAATTATCGTACTTGCTGTCGTAGAAATCATTTTCTGCAGCTGCGATCGCCACTATCAACAAGCTTGATACTGCCAGTAATTTGAACATATTTTTATCTGTTATGAAAAATAAATTTAGCACCATCAAGGAACCATGTCTTGCGAAGTGGCAATGCAAATACCCTGGTAACAATGTTCATATTTAACCTGATTCACTATCACTACATAGAGGTACATTAGGTTGGGTTAGGTATTAAAATTATTTGAAAGAATGAAGGATGGAAAATTGACTAAAAAGGTTTATATTGCTGAAGTGAAAGGAAATACTGGCAGAGGACAACCTAGGTGTACTTTTATTCAACATATAAACAACTAGCATTCCGCCCCCGGCTTCGTCCGTGGATATTTACGAACAAAATAAAATATACCCTATACCTACCCCTACCCTCTACCACTACCACTATTTTTGTGTATAGAGGTCTATATCATCAATAGTTTTCGCAGCGCACGCGATGTAAGGAATTTCTTAGGTCATTTTTTTACACCTTGGGTTACATTATTGATGTTTTAGTAGGGATCCCTAATTTTTTTTAAAATATAAGCCTATGTCACTCAGGGTGAATGTAGCTTTCCAATGGTAAAATAATATTTGAAATCGGCACAGTAGTTTTTGAGTTTATTCATTACAAACATACACACACACAAAAATACAAATCTTTCCTCTTTATAATATTAGTATAGACTAGTATAGTATTGATCGTTAGAAATATTAAAAGTACTCACAAATCGCCGAGCATGTATGATGAATATAAGAAACGAAAGAGATTATGTCGCAGGATCGTGACAAATAACATTCGATTGTCTCTAATACCTACCCCTCTTGGGATAAAAGGCATGATGATAGATAGGTATAATATAATCAAAGACCCCCGCCTCGTCGTCTACTTGTCTGTCCGTCTGCTTCACGCAAAAACAACTGCATGGATTTTGTTGCGACTTCCACAATTATATAGATTAATTCACGCGGAAGGTTTACGAATATTAATCATGGACCTATCTAATTTAGGAGCTGAGCAGTGACAGTATTCGGGGAAGTATGCTGTCTTATTCTCTGACGAATAACAAAATGACTTAGGAAATAATTGTGTAGAATAAAATGATCTACAAAAAAGTCCTTGGTAGCATATATCTATCTCTAATAGATTAGCGTATTTGTGTAGGTATTCAAATTGTTGTAAGCCCATATTGCCCGTGCGAAGCTTACTGTAATAATACTCTATTATAACGCTAAAGACGATATTGGAATTTGGAACTAACTCACGGGGATTATTTATTTGACTGTTCAAATCCATATTGTTTTCTCTCTTATCATCATATTTATTCGGATGTAGACCAAGAAGGCAAGTGTATTTGATTGAATTCCCGATTTATTCTTTCATGCGATTATCATAATCCCACTAATATTATAAACGCGAAAGTTGGATGTATGTATGTTTGTTACTCAATCACGCCAGAACGGATTAATGAAATTTGGCACATAGATAGATTATAGTCTGGAATAGCACATAGGCTACTTTTTATCCCAAAATAATGTATGGTTCCCGTGTGATAGATTTGTTTTTGTTTTTCACGAGATTGACATGATTTTTTGCATAGTGGTAGTTTAGGGGTGCAGAGATTGACATATATACTACTTTTTATACCGCGAAAGCGGGCGGGGGAGGGGCAAATTAAAGCCACGGGATTATTTCTTTTTAGATCTATTTCACGCGGCTGAAACCGCGAACAGAAGCTTGTACCTATATAATAATAGGTAGTTCTCGTCCTATTTAAAAATATATAATATTACCTGTTTGCTGTAGTTCACAAAAATATACAAACTACTGTTAATAAAATTCTGTCTCTTTTATATATAGATGCATTTAATAATTACCCTTGATTTTAAATTCGTGATTCGCTCATTTTATTCAACGTTATTAGTGATATTACCTTGGATTTGAAACTTTAATGCGATGTGGGAGACTAGGTTTTGTGAATGTAACATTAGGATGCGTGTGAATATTGCGGACTTGAACTATGTATTGTAATTATTTCTAATATATATATAGCTATATCAATCTATCAATCTATCATCACGCTTTTTATCCCAAGAGGGGTAGGCAGAACTATCGAATGCCATTTGCTACGATCCTGACATACCTCTTTCGCTTGTTTTATATTTATTATACCTTTCATACATGCTTGGCGATTGTGTGTACTTTTAACATTGTCTTTGATCAATAAAAGTACACCTATGTCGTCCTCTGCCAGCATTTCCTTTCACTTCAGCCATATAAACCTTTTTAGTCAATCTTTCATCCTTCATTCTTTCAAGGTGTCCAAACCAGCGTAAACTACCTTTCTTCATTTTAGTGACAACATCGTCTTTCACTCCGCGTATTTCTCTAATGACATCGTTCCATCGTTCGCAGTCATATATCTCTCTATTATATCTAATAAAAACATATCTTAAAGCCATAAGTATAGGCAGAGATAACAAAGCACTATAATTATCGTGCTTCGGAGGGCACACAAAGCAGTATTTCTAAAAATAACAGATTCTTACGTTTGTTAAAGCTGTTACACTAGGTCTTTTTTAGTGCCAACAGACTGGCCTCCTGTAATATGGACAATCAAAAAGTGGACATCGTTACTGCTGTCTCCCGCCACACCTCAAGGAATAAAGGCCTTAAAAATATGTTTGATGCAACTCGATATCACACTTAAAACAACTTTTTGTAACAAACATTTATATTGTTAGAAAAATCAATGATTTGTAAATTCAGATTTGTCTAAATCAAAATAAGATGGGTATTTCACGCTTTATGTTAGGTTAGGCCTCTAGATTTTGTTAAATTAAATCCAAATGTCAATTAGGAATTAATTTGGCCGGGTGTATTTTATAGCATAATTATTCCGCTTTTATGTTCGTTCAATATATGAAAATGTTTGCAATGCAGATATCATGTACATTTGTACAATCCCGCGGGGAATAGATAACGCTCTTCAAAATTTAATATTGAGCTACCTAGCAATAAACGATGCATACTCAAAATATATGTGACTAATATACAACGTATAAAGATGCTATGTATTATATTGACGTAGGCGTAGGTATGCTAAGAATTTCGAAATTCTAGTCCTTAGGGGCGGGATATTGAAGGAAGGTTTTCTTTTATTTTTATATGCGCTCAGTACCTATATAAATGTTTACATTTATTATAATTAATACATATACAACAAACTAAAATTAGACTTACACGTTTTAGAAATTTTCGCCTACGGGGTTGAAAAAGGGTGAAAAATTATGATAACCTCCCTCGCCATTTTTGCCAGTGCCCTTTTTATATTATAGTGTGTTTTGTGATGCGGGAGGTAGGAACGGTTCTCCTACTCAACTCTGATGGCTAACCGAATCCAGGAACCTGAGGGAAGCTGCAATATCCTGATCCGTCGCCCTCGAAGAGATCGGCAGAGAGATTTGTTAGGTTAATACAGTGGGAGAAGGACTCACCTGGGATAGGAACACCGCCTCGCTTGCACTGATTAACTGATTAATTAAGTTCGTCCTTCGACGCACCACAATTGTAGTTAGGTTGTTTAGTTCGCTTTTTATGACTGAATTTTAATTTTAATTCTCGAGACACATGTACACGGTCGAGTTGGCCTTTCAGTTCTTTTTTAATGAATAGGTTTTCTAATGCACTCGGTTAATACGACGACGTCACAGGCGGTGATTGGTTGGTCGCTCGCCGTCGTGGGTTTGTGGACATTGGATTGGTTAAATGGAAAGGGACATAGAAAACAGGATGTATCAAGCCATAACATTTCCCCCCACTTGAAACCAACAAGGGTGTTTCACAGGAGAATTACAACTCCCAAAAGAAACCCAAACCGATTGCCTAGTATGTACTCAAAAGAATATAAATAATATACACTACTACTGTGTATATACCAATAAAATACCTAAGCAGACAAGTAAGTACTTAAGTACGAGGTTTAGTTGATTTATACCTAAGCAGACAAGTAAGTACTTAAGTATGAGGTTTAGTTTATTTATACCTAAGCAGACAAGTAGGTGCTTAAGTATAAAGTTTAGTTTGGTTTATACCTAAGCAGACAAGTAGGTGCCTAAGTATAAAGTTTAGTTTGGTTTACCTAAGCAGAGAAGTAAGTGCTTAAGTAGACCTATTTCTGCTATACCTAAGTTATAATAAAACTAATTCTATAAACTAATGTTTAAACTAAAATTAAAACTAAATTTTAATATTTCGGTAACAAGCAGATTTTACGTGCAGGCCTAAGAAGTCTACCATTTTCCGTACGCAACGCCACAACGCGAGCAATATTATCTTTGCCAGGGAAAATCTCCTCGATTCGACTTAATTTCCAGTGAAGAGGGTGTAAATTATTATCCATGACAATAGCAACATCGCCTACTTTAAGTTTACAGAGATCCGAATTATACCATTTGACCTTTTGTTGAAGTGTATGCAAATAGTCCCTTTGCCAGAGACGCCAGAAAGATTGAGATAATTTTTGAAGTAATTTCCATCTTGATGGCAGTGGTAATTTTGCATCTACTAACGATGGTTCAGGAATGGATACTAAGGGACCTCCCACTAAGAAGTGACCAGCAGTTAGAACATCTGCTTCAGTAGGATCAGATGAAAGGACGCATAGCGGCCTAGAATTCAAGATAGCTTCAACCTTGTTGAGCACAGTAGTAAATTCTTCGAAGGTTAATAGTTGTAATCCGATTACACGTTTGAGATGATATTTTGTAGATTTTATACCGCTCTCAAAAATTCCACCAAAATGTGGCGCTCCAGGAGGATTAAGTACCCAAGTAATGTGACGTTTAGTCAGCTCGCTTGTTATCGTATCATGATTTTGATTAATGTATTCAGAAAGATCGTTGAGATAGCGTTTAGCACCTACAAAGTTTGTACCATTATCAGTCACGATCCTGCTACATAAACCTCTTCTTGAGGTGAAACGGTCAAGTGCTGCTATAAATGCTTCTGTAGATAGCTCGCTAACTACTTCAAGATGAACAGCCTTTACAGAAAGACAGACGAATAGACATATATATGCTTTATAAGCACGTGCGTTTCGTCTTTTGCTCTCTTTAATCATAAAAGGTCCTCCGAAATCAATTCCTACGTTTCTGAAACATCTGTTTGATTCAAATCTAAAGTTAGGTAGATCTCCCATTGGTGGTTGACAAGGAGTTGGTTTGACTTTAAAGCACGTGACGCACTTAGATAATCGTGATCTGATTAAATTTCTTATCCCAAGAATCCAATATTTACGTTGTATGAGTGATTGCAGAGCACGAGGTCCACAATGTAGATATTTTAAATGAAAATAGTCGATGATAAGAATAGACAATTTTGAATCCTTTGGCAACAGAATTGGATGAAGAACGCTTTCAGACAATTTAGAATGCTTCAGTCTTCCCCCCACTCGTAGGATTCCCCTCTCGTCAATGAATGGAGAGAGTTTCTGAACTGGTCGAGAGCACTGCTTGTTGTTCTCGACGTTTAGTAGTTCATCTTCAAGAACATTGTTTTGTGCATATTTTACTAAGACGATCATGGAATTTTCTAGTTCTGCTATAGATAGGGGACTCTTAACCCGGTTATCTGATTCTAGCTTGAGGTTACTAATATATCTAAGAGACCAAGCCAGAGTCCGCTGCAGACGCATCAATGATGATGACTTATTTAAGAGTAAAGATATGACATTATTGTCCTGTAACTTATCTCCTGTTGTCAAACATGCAGATTTGACTTCTGGTAGATTATCTTCTACCTTTTGAAAGGTATGTTCTGTCCAGAGCGTTGGTTCCTTTTTTAACCAGGCTGGACCTTGCCACCAGAGTACACAGGTGGCCAGTTTGGAGCAATATGTTCCTCGACTGCATAAGTCAGCTGGGTTCTCTTCAGTTGAGACATGTTTCCAACTTGACAATGGTATTGCATCATTAATTTTGACGACACTGTGAGCCACGAATGTTTTAAGTTTATAAGGTTCCGTGTGTAGCCAAGACAATACTGTACTGCTATCAGTATAGGCTAGGGTCGCGCTTATATTTATGCAATCCAGAAGAAGTTTTTGAGTATGTTCTAATACCCGAGCCAGCAGGACAGCACCACAAAGTTCCAAACGGTTTATTGTTAGAAGTTTAAGAGGTGCCACTTTAGATTTGGCTATAATTAAAGAGACAGTTATTTTTCCCTCTGTAACAGCTCTTAGATAAACACAGCATCCGTAAGCTTTAGATGAACCATCACTAAAACCTACCAGTTGAAACTGCGTTGCTGCTTTTGGAATCATGAGTCTAGGAAGTTTGATTAAGTTTATATTATTAAGTTCTGAAATGAATTGCTTCCATTCATGTTCCAAGTTTGAAGGGAGCGAATCGTCCCAATCCACTTTTGACCGCCACAGTTCCTGCAGAATTAATTTTGACTGCAAGATAACAGGCGCGAGCCAGCCGAGTGGATCATAAATTCTTGCTATGTTAGATAGAAGACCTCGTTTTGTATAGTTATGATTTAGATCAGACGCTTGATAAGTAAAGCAATCTGTATTTGGATCCCACTGAACACCTAGAACTTTAAGTGTGTATTGTTCATTTTCATCAGAGAATAATTTTAGTGTTTGACAGTGTTCTGGTTTAATATCTTCTAGAAGCTCCGAACAGTTGCTACTCCATTTTCGTAACTGAAACTGTCCACAACCTAGAAGTTTAATAAGGTCTGATTTTAGTTCTTTGGCTTCTTCCAGAGAAGATGCTCCGGTGACAATATCGTCAATATATATTTCATTATGAAGTACTTCTGCAGCTCGGGGCGATAGAGTACCTTCATCCACAGCTAGTTGACGTAGAGTTCGTAGCGCTAGATATGGCGAACTACTAACACCATAAGTAGCTGTGTTCAACTCGTATTCTTTCACAGGTTCTGTTGGATCTTCTCTCCACAGAATGTGTTGATAAATACGATCTTCTTTTCTTATTTCTATTTGTCTGTACATTTTGCATATATCTGCAGTAAAACCTACTGAATGTAGTCGAAACTTAGTAAGAACATCGGAGATGTCTGTTTGTAATTTTGGCCCTTTGTAAACGATTTCATTAAGAGACATGCCGTTTGAACTCAGAGCGCTAGCGTCGAATACAACCCGAAGACGTGTAGTTGTACTTTCAGGTCGTATGACACAATGATGTGGGATGTGATATAGACCGCTTCCTGG
Source organism: Nemapogon koenigi (assembly GCA_963924495.1). Lineage (NCBI taxonomy): Eukaryota > Metazoa > Arthropoda > Insecta > Lepidoptera > Tineidae > Nemapogon > Nemapogon koenigi. The sequence goes on from OZ004646.1 coordinate 6,851,133, forward strand.
TGCCACCACACGCATGTGATTGAGATTCTCATATTCTTGCATAAATTCAGAATAACCCATCTGCAATGTCGTGTCGCGAAGAAGCCGCTTTTCTATATTATGCAAACGTGATAAGGCTTGTTGATAAGAGCCTCCTAAACATTTTGATTTTAGTAGCAATGGCACTACATATCGGCCATCCTCCTGTCTTGATACCAACTGCGTATATAGCTGCTCACATTGTTCATCTTCAGGTGACGTAATAGGTTTGATAGGAGGTTCTTCAATTTCCCAAAACCGTTTTACTATCTCGTTTAGTGAGTAGGTAGAAGCCAGAAGTGAGGATACTGCATTTGGTGGACGACAATAATTGTTGTCGAGTCTACCCGTGAGTACCCATCCGAATACACTATGTAAAGCAGTTGGAAGTCCAGGATGAGGAGTCAAGCGCTGGCCATCATAGATTTCATGGAATAGTTCAGCACCAAGCAATATGTCTATATCATCTGGTTTATCAAATTCATTGTCCGCTAGTATTAAATTTTGATAATATTTTCGAATGTTAGTCGTTACTTCTGAAGTTGGCATTTTAGAAGTTATTTTCTGCATTACAATTATAGGGCGTATCTTAAATTCAGGATTTTCAGATTGACACGGTAATATAGTACATGACGTCATGCCGTTCACCTTATGTACCTCATTATGTCCAAGTCCTGATACAGCAATATTACACCGCTGGATAGATAGTCCGAGACGCTTAGCACAACTCAGTGTCATAAAACAATCCTGAGCGCCGCTGTCTATAAGCGCGCGGGCAGTACTCATGTACCCGCAAGGAGTGCGCACACGAATTGTACAAGTACCGAGCAATACAAGAGCTCGACTGTTACCGATGTGTGCACTAGTACTAGCTGGACTTATCGATGTTGACGGAGGTGGCTGGGAACTGAACTCGGGACCAATAGGTTCCGTATGTAGGTAGCTATGGTGACGCAAACCGCACTTCATACAACTACTTTTAGACCAACATTGAGTTACGTTATGATTTGGTCGCAGGCAGTTCATACAAAGTCCCTTATCTTTCACGAATCTAAATTTTATTTTACTATCGAGTGAATCAAAGGTAGAACACCCGTACAAACCGTGCGACATACCACAATATATACATTGATATGATTTTACGGACTTAGAAGTTTGATAATTGGAGATATTCTTTTGTAAAGTAGGAAAAGAATAACTTTTTTCAGCAGTATTTTTAAAATTATTATTTTTATAGCGGGAAGTATCCATGTTAAGATTACGTTTAATCTCCTGGCGGGTTGATGACGCATGCATTGACATAGCCAATTTTGGATTACTGGTTTCTAAGATTCTAATATAATCTTGAAGAAACGTCAACAATTCTTTAAATGTTGGCATAGGGAGGGTATTTTGAATTTCGAATCGTTTCCGCGTGTCCTCGTCTAGAACTCGCGATGCTAGATGAAATAAAATAAATTCCCCAAGATTGTCAATGTTCATTGCTTTGAGTGCATTAACTGATTCTAAAAGTACATTTGTTAAGTCGGACAGATCCGTAAAATTAGAATTTTTTAATGGAGGAAAATTAAATATTTTTTCTAAATAAGTTGCCGCTAAAATTCTTTTATTTTCAAATCTAGCGACTAATGCCTCAAGTACCACTTTATAGTTGTCGGTAGTGATAGGTATTCCCTTTGCGATCGCCAAAGCAGGCCCCGACAGACACGAAATCAAATAATGAAACTTTTCTATTTGCGACAATGCATTGTTTTCATGGACTAAAGTTATAAAAGTATCATAAAAGGTTTGCCAATTTTCCAATTTACTATCGAATTTTGGAAGTTCGAGTTTCGGAAGTCGCGCCTTAACATTTCGTTCAGGGGACTGTTGCACCGTCGCTGTCGGTTGCGGCGTTGCGCTCGACGAAGGCTGAATTGATAATATTTCCTCCAAGGTAGTATTTACTGCATAATATAACTCATCAAATGCCGCCATGGACTTCATATCTATAGCCGAATCCGATTTGATTAGCAAGTTTAATTTATTTATATCTTGCGTGAAACTATAAAACTCTTCTCTAAGAGATTCGACTCTTTTCATTCTCGCTTTAAATTGTTTTAATTTGTTTATGTCTGTGAATACTTCCTTAGATAAATCATAAAGTATTTGAATATCACGAAAGACATATTCGCGTTGAGTAGTTAATAATTTTATTTTGTTATTATTTTCAGACATTTTTAACAAGTAAATAACTTCCTAGCGGTAATAAATGAAATATTATATTACGCACGAAATAAATAACGGAACATCGGACAGTGGATACCTACGCTCGCTGTCTTTTGTTCGCTCGAGCGGCCGGCCAGCCGCGCCTTTGTTTAGGTTTATACCTACTACGACTCAGCCACGGCGGTCGCAGTTTTAGAAATTATTTTGAAATAAGTTTTGAACTACGTACTTGTCTAAATGCTGATTAATTATGAACGATGATTGATTCTATGAGTACATACATACACACAGTTGAGTAGGAAAACCGTTATCTAGGTAGATAGGTTTATAAATTTTGATTTAAAATTGGAAGTTAATTTGAATATTACGATTATATGTAATATGTATACTTATGAATTTAAATATTCGATATATAATGGACTGTAACTAAAAATATAATATTTAAGTAAGTAGTTAAGTTAGTAGGTACTTGAACTTAAATAAATTCCATTGGACATCTTGTGCTCAGAATGGACCATTTTGTTATGTGATGCGGGAGGTAGGAACGGTTCTCCTACTCAACTCTGATGGCTAACCGAATCCAGGAACCTGAGGGAAGCTGCAATATCCTGATCCGTCGCCCTCGAAGAGATCGGCAGAGAGATTTGTTAGGTTAATACAGTGGGAGAAGGACTCACCTGGGATAGGAACACCGCCTCGCTTGCACTGATTAACTGATTAATTAAGTTCGTCCTTCGACGCACCACAATTGTAGTTAGGTTGTTTAGTTCGCTTTTTATGACTGAATTTTAATTTTAATTCTCGAGACACATGTACACGGTCGAGTTGGCCTTTCAGTTCTTTTTTAATGAATAGGTTTTCTAATGCACTCGGTTAATACGACGACGTCACAGGCGGTGATTGGTTGGTCGCTCGCCGTCGTGGGTTTGTGGACATTGGATTGGTTAAATGGAAAGGGACATAGAAAACAGGATGTATCAAGCCATAACATAGTGCCCACAACTACTTAATTGATTTAAATGCAGTTATATTAGATAGGTTGATTTACGGTAAAGGTTTGCGAGTATTAAACATACCTATAGATGTTTAAGAGATGAGTAATGAGTATTGACAGAATTCCTGGCGTATGCTGTTTAATCCGTCAGAGATAAAAAAACTGGCCAAGTGCGAGTCGGACTCGCGCACGAAGGGTTCTGTACCATTATTTATAAAAACGGCAAAAAAAAAAAAAAAAAAAAAAAAAAAACTTGTTGTAAGGGAGCCCTCTTAAATATTTATTTTATTCTGTTTTTTGATATTTGTTGTTATAGCGGCAACAGAAATACATCATCTGTGAAAATTTCAACTGTCTAACTATCACGGTTCATGAGATACAGCCTGGTGACAGACAGACAGACAGACAGACGGACGGACAGCGGAGTCTTAGTAATAGGGTTTCCGTTTTTACCCTTTGGGTACCCTAAAAATGATCCAGGAAAGAAACGTGTAGAATAAAATGACTACGAAAAAGTCCGAAGTAGCATAATATATATCTCCAATAGATAAGTAGTAATAAGTGTATTTGTGTAGGTATTAAAATTTTGTGTAAACCTATAATATTGACCCCTGAGAAGCCGTGGGCGAGGATTTTAATAGGATTTTATTGAAAAATATATAATACAACCTTGACAATCGAAGTCCGTTTATTGCGTGACTGTAGGGGTCGAAATCACAAGAGCCCTTAAAGATATGAATAATGCGAACGGCACTTTTTGTGCTTTGAGAAGGTTTGAAGTATCATCAAATTTTCATCCTTAAAAGAGGCTGTGATGAACTTTTTGGAAATCTATAGGATATTTTTAATATTTTTAATATAGCTTCATGACAATAATGTATAGGCAACTTTTTTGAATCATAAAACGATGTAGGTACGTGTAAAAATAATTGTAATATAATGGGAAAAAACGCTTTTTGCTATGCACTAAAAATAATAAAGCATGGTTTGGGTACTGTTACACGTTGAGAAGTTCCTCTGAGCAGAGTCCGACTTCATCATCAAATCAACTCAGTAATAGATTGTAGATATTGTCAATACCTCATCTGGAACTGGATGAAAATTGAGCTGCATGATTTGATTACATTGTTATTATTTACAGATCAAGTTAATAAAATATCCAAAATGAACGAATAATATTATAAGGTTAGATTTTACCTACCTATTCCGAATATTGAAAAAATATTGGATTGATTTTTTGTTTTCTATTTGATAAATAATAAATAACTCCTGTCAATCTCTACGTACAATGGTTCTGGAAATTGATATCAAGTGGAGAATAAACAAAGCGAAATAAGATTATTTGATCAGTTGGATCAGTTATCTATTACATATACTTTTTTAGAAACTTTGCATTTCTTTTTTGTAAATTTTATAAATAAGAGATAAAAAAAATTTGGTCTGCAAATATAAAATAGGTTAAACATGAAATTATTATGTAAAATTGTTAATATAACGTCTTTCAAGAATTTTAAATGACAACTTATTTAAAAAACAGCGAAAAGTGCGAGTCGGACTCGCGCACGAAGGGTTCCGTACCATTATCTATAAATACGGAAAAAAAACACGTTTGTTGTATGGGAGCCCCCCTCAACTATTAATTTTTATTTTTATTTAATTATTTATTTTTAAAGTGAATAACTAAATATTCTGTGAATATTTCAAGCGTCTACCTGTTGCCGTTATCAATATCGAGCAAAAATGAGCAAAAAAAATCACGTTTGTTGTATAGGAGCCCCCTTAAATATTTATTTTATTCTGTTTTTTAGTATTTGTTGTTATAGCGGCAACAGATATACATCATCTGTGAAAATTTCAATTGTCTAACTATCACTGTTCATGAGATACAGCCTGGTGACAGACAGTTGGACGGACGGACAGCGGAGCCTTAGTAATAGGGTTTCCGTTTTTACCCTTTGGGTACGGAACCAGAAAGTTTGTTTACCAAATAAGACAAGTCAAAAAAATACACTTTACAATTGGGATTTAGACGGGGAATAAGGTCGGCCTTAGTAGGAGCAAGTACTTAGAGTAAAATAAGTTTGAGTGAGGTATTGATAACTCGTTGAAAAGTTGAAAACACAACGATAAAATTTAATCCAAAACAAAGGCGGTTGTAATATTAATTATTAACTTTGTAATATCAAAGTTTGTATGTGACATTACTGGGTTAATAAACCATGTATATAGGGTTAATGAAAGAGATTTTAATTTTGGATTCAAAATCTGAGTAGGAATAATTTGTGATGCCAGAATTGAATAGAATTCAGCACATGGCCTACGGTAAATGGAGGCTACCCCAAAATCCCCGTACAAGACTTGAAGAGGGGAATAACCTAAAATATTATTAACTGTAAAATTTTAGGCCCAACATCAGCATTCAGGCCTCGTCTTTCCTACATCACTTTTGTATATCGGTATAGCCACGAAAAAGATGGCAGACTAAGAAAAATATGTGGTGCCTATGTTGCCCATGGCTTCGCAGGTATTATTTTGATATTATTTCTCTTCAACAGTTCCCATTACCATAAGCATATATGGCATATTCCTCGCTATTATCGCTGAAAGTTTCTAAATTTCAAAATTTAACTTAGTTTCTTGGATTTTGGTATTTTTAATGTTACCCGGTGTCTTGGACACAGGTCGGAAGCGTTTTGAAATCACAGACAGACACTTCAATTTTCTTTATTTGTATCTATCTATCTATCTATCTATCTAACTATTTATCATCACGCCTATTATCCCAAGAGGGGTAGGCAGAGACACTCGAATGCCATTTGTTACGATCCTGACATACTCTTTCGCTTCTTTTATATTCATCATACCTTTCATACATGCTCAGCGATTGTGTGTACTATTAATATTTCCATCGATGAATACATTTTTTATATGTACACCTAGGTCGTCTTTTGCCCGCATTTCCTTTCACTTTAGCCATATAAACCTTTTTAGTCAATCTTTCATCCATCATTCTTTCAACTTGTCCAAACCAGTGGATCCAATTCCGGATGCGAATGTATTTGTATAGATTATTATAGATTAATTTCTCATGCCTGATACTGAATTTTTATATAATTTATTATGCGTTAGGGATGTGCCATATAGTTCAAAGTCGAAGAAGTTAGAAAGTCGCTGACATGTTCAAACTGCGTAATTTTCCAATTTTCCATCCTATTTCCTCCATACATCACGCACACAGAACTTAGATCTGTGATCACGCAGATCACCCTGGTAAAGAAATTATATAATACTAGCATTCCGCCCCGGCTTCGCCCGTGGATATTTAAGAACAAAATAAAATATACCCTATACCTACCCCTACCCATAGTATATAGCCTATGTCACTCAGGGGGAATGTAGCTTTCCAATGGTGAAAGAATTTTTGAAATCGGCACAGTAGTTTTTGAGTTTATTCATTACAAACATACACACAAAAATACAAATCTTTCCTCTTTAGAATTAGTATAGACTGGTATTCCGCCTCGGCTATGCTAGTAGATTTTTTTCCCTTCTTTAGATTCAATACTCTTTATTTTACTGTTATACTGGACCTTACAAATGCGATAATTATAATACCTATGCATATTCTTCTAACATTTCTTACATACGAGTACCTACCTACATAGCTTTCCGTCCCGGCGTTTTTTAAATGTGTCATAGGAATTTGTCTCGAAGGATTTCCGGATTAAAAGCCTATGTCACTCTCAAGCCCTCCAGATATCCCTGTGCAAAAAATCACGTCTATCCGTTGCTCTGGGTAGGCCTAGCTCTCCGTGTCCTGGCTTTGCCCGTGGATTTTTGATATCAAAGCTCACCCATATCCCATTAACAATTAAACATTATGCAATATATGGCAATACATTTTTATTTACCTACGGAACCCTTTAATATATCGAAATGTAACAAAGAGCTAATCTACTTAGCTCAGCCGTTTTGGAGAATATCTGGACAAACTTTGGGACAGTAAACAGAAAGACAAAAATTTTAACCGACTAAAAAAAATAAGTAGTTTGCTCGATTAATTGATGAGTTTTTTTTATTTAAAAGATAATTATTCCGAATTGGTCTTGTTACAAATGTTGACTTGGTACATAATATGGAGTTTCATGACCCAATCACGGACGTATAGCGTAAATCGAATTTCGTGGGGGTAAAATTAAAACATAAAAAAATATGTTTTTTTCAAGTAGGTACGTCATTCAAATGAACGGCCTCGTTAAAATACAAATATATATTTTAAAATAATTTAAATTATATTAAAGAAAATATACGAAAATTGACCGTTGGCCTTACCTCCAAAACCACTGACTTAGTGTCAGTAGCCTTTATTAAACGAAGAATCCTGTTTTAAAGTTCTGTACGACAAAATGGTACGGAACCCTCAGCGCGCGAGTCATAATCACAACTTGGCTAATTATTTTCTATTGAAAAATGAACCAACATTGGTTTTTCAGGAATTTTGAAAAAACTGAATTTATAAGTCTACTTTTGGTAATAAAACGATGAAATATGAACCGATTTAGATTTATCTTATTTTTTAAGGAGCCAATTCTACTAAAAAACAAACAAGCAAGCTTAATTAGCAAGTTGCACAATTTTCGTTAGACAAAGACATTACAAGAGCCTAGTTTTCAATAAAGATATTTACAGAAAAGGACATTTGGTCTTAGCAACATGACTTGTCATTATCAATCTTACAAAATGTATGGGACACAGGAAGCACGCAATTTTAGGTATCACTTTGCATGATAGATGGCCGAGACTAAAAGGGCTTTACTCCGTACACAGATCACGTATCTTGTAAGAAAATAATATAAATGGATGATTATTTGATGTATGTACTTACAAAACATATTATAGTGATCCCAAACCTATCGATTCCAGAAAACCGTGTTGCCGGTTAAAATAATTTTAAAACATCTCACGCGTCTGCCAACTGTTGGTCAACTCGCTAAATGTGGACTTTTTTCGGTATAAATACTGTGATGGAGCGTGTGCGATATAAAGAACATGCTATTGAATAATGTAAAAAAAACTTGTAAAATATCTGCCAGCAAGCTCGGGTTAAAATGCGACAGATTTTATCAATAACCACACTGACACAATGTTTCGTCTTCATATGGCTATAAAAATAAAATATATTCTGTATTATCGCTTGCCCAGAATCGAAGTTAAGATATGCAGTCAACTGCAATGTCTGCATAGAATGGAGCAAATGGCGCGTAAAATTTAGTTTTCTCTTCAGATTTTGCTAGTTTCGACGAAATTTGTTTACTTATTGAAATATATTCTTACATTATGTTGTGGTTGCTACAGTAAGTAGGTATATACGAATGTGTAATTTCTTACAATATGTAAGTACCTACAACAAAACATAAACAAGTTAGTTTTTCGCACGATATTTTACATAATATATATCTCTATTTTATGTAAAATTTCGTCCGAAAAACTAACTTGTTTATGTTATATAATTTATAGAAACAAAATAAATATGAAAAAATACCAGAATTTTTAAAAAGCGATAAAAATGTAGGAATAAAGTGTAGGTACCTTACTATCATTTAAATCATTAGAATTAGAAGATGTGATGACCCTTTTACTAGAATTATCCAATAGAACTGATTTTATTTATTAAGAGGAAAACAATTCCTTGTTTGTGATGTGAAAATCGTTTTACTTAGCTAAAACTTGTAGTGCTAACTGCTTTAGTTTTAGCATAATTTGTCAAAATACTTATTTAGTAATCTATGGTTCTTTAGTCAAATATTAAAAAAAAGTGCGAGTCGGACTCGCATAAAAAACGTTTGTTGTATGGGGGAGCCTCTTAAATATTTTATTTTATTCTGTTTTTTAGTATTTGTTGTTATAGCGGCAACAGAAATACATCATCTGTGAAAATTTCAACTGTCTAATTATCACGGTTCATGAGATACAGCCTGGTGACAGACGGACAGAGAGACGGACGGACAGCGGAGTCTTAGTAATAGGGTTTCCGTTTTTAACCTTTGGGTACGGAACCCTAAAAACGGAGCCCTTAAAATAAAAAAAAGTATGTCTAGACGACTTCAACCCTTCCCGGGAAAAGGGCGTTATGATAGTTAGAAATGCAAGTCTCTCCATTTTAATTAAAAGAGCTAATTTGAAATTTGTATGTATCTTCTTACCACTGGGAATAATTTAATTTAGTCTTGCACTTGAAACATCAAACAACTTAAATTAAGTTCAGCTATTGTGTGAATTAATCCAGATATCAAGTTTAAATTATGAAAGACTCGGTAGGTACCCAAGTATAAATTGCGTTTATTATATTTATATTTCAAAGATTAAGCTATTAAAAAAAATTAATATATAATAAATTTTCGAACTTTTACCGACAGACGACAAAGTGATTATTTATGTAAAAGAGCCATTCTGTCGCATTTTTTAACTTATTAAGAGTGTAGTGTACCGCGTCCATGTCCATACAAACGGAGAAAACGTTTTACTACCCCTAAATATTAATTAATTTTAACGATTTTGTAATATGTTACTGTTATAATGAAAAACTACGTACGTATTTTTTCCTTTTTTCAAAATTCGTAATAGGTCAAAAGTTATAAGCCCCTCAAATCTCGGTTTTTTTGGTTCATAACTTGCTGGTAATAAACCGTCTGTATTTGAGAAACAAAGCAAAATTTCAAAAAAAGCAAAACGTACGTACGTAGATTATAATCTGCTAAAACGTTTGACACCAAAATTATAAGGTTTCGTTATAGTTTAGTAGGTGTAAATCGTTTTCGCCCAAAACTCAATTTTCAACGAAAAACATACCTACGAACACCCACGAGCTGCAGTGCTCTCTGTCGCACTGATGACCGGGGGAAGAGTGCGATTGAGACAGAATATGATTTTCTAAATACCTATTTCGCTGCGTACGCTGAGCTACACGATCCTCTTAAGGGCCGTGGTACTACTTTTATCACAAACGAGTAGTACCTACACCTACCACGGGACAGAACCGCTAACTTTACCTAAATGATGACGTCACTCGGCAAAAGTTCGAAAATTTATTATAAAAAAAATACTCCATAAAAAACAAATGGGTATATTCTAAATAAAAATCGCGATGTTCGCACTTTATCTTTAAATAGTTTTAATTTCATTATGTGCAGCGTTAAACTTAATTTGAACATTGTTACTATTGACTTTGGTGAGAAAGTTTTTAAAGGCCCTTCCTATATTGAGCAGCTCCTCGTGTTTACATTATGTATCGTTCAAAATGGAAATTGTGTATGAAAATACGTGAAACTGGTCGACTGAAAAGTTAAAATTCAAGCATGTACAAATACAATTATTTTATAAAATTGTTGTTTGTTATTCGAGTACTTCGTAATGAACGAATTTAAAACGAAGTTTGTTTTTGTATGGAGTCCATTTTGGATCAATTTTATTTTACTAGAACGTAGTCTAAGTTATAAATACTTACCGATATTCTAAGGACATGTCAAAAGGATTCCTTGTTAGACCATAAAAAGATGTTTTATTATCTCTGAGGGCTTAGTTGTTAAGTCCTAAACGTTTTGTGTTCATAAAAATTCAATATTTAGCTAAAATAATAAGTAGTTGACATTAAAGCACCTTAATTAAATTTTATCCTTAATTAGGAGTGCCATAAATTATTGCAATAAGAGCTACTACAGTCTTGCCGTTCCTTACGGAGAAATTTAATGATTTAACGACACAATGTGTGCTCATTAATATATCAACTTGAGATTAATTATTTTAAATTTAATTTGAGATAACAAAAGTGAAGTCGTTTGAAAATATATTGTTATACAAATAAAAAAAAATGGCCAACACGCTGAGAGTTCAGTACCATTTTTTTCGGGATTTTTGTTTAGGCTTTCCTGTAAACTATAAGAAAGGCCCTATATTCCATTTTTTTTTAATTTTAGACTCTGTAGTTTCGGAGATAAAGAGGTGAGGGAACGGTCAATTTTCGTATATTTTCTTTATTATAATTTAAACTATGCATTTTAAAATTATAAAAAATATAATTATGTATTCGTTATAACGATTTGATATGTCACATGATTAACTTGAAAAAATATATTATATTGTTTAAATTTATCCCACAAAATTTACTTCGGAAATCGAAACTCGACTATTTATACGTCCGTGATTGGGTCATCAAACTATATACCTATCTACCAAGTATCAACTTTTTTCGTCCAGTAGATTCGGAGAAAATAAGCTGTGACAGACGGACAGACAGACACATGAGTGATCCTATAAGGGATTCCGTTTTTTCATAAACCCTTAAAACGCATTAAAATACCTTCACTTACTTACCGTTGTCATAGATTAAATAATAATTGTCTTATTGGTCCCAGGTTTCTTTGAGGTCGAATAGCATATTAATCAAGGAATATACTATTAATATAACCAATTAAACACTTGCTAGTATTTTAAATGTAGAGCAAAATATTTTTAAGGATACATCCTGCAGTTTAGTGTCGTTTAATTTAAAATATACTTACTTAACGTTTCAAATAAGGATTGCTTTCATAACATTAACATAAGAACCTTAGTTCTGTTCCAAAATATAAAAATCTTCTCTTTGGATATGAGCCAAAAAATATTCGAGTGTATTACTGAAATTGCCGTAGGACGTTACGAAGGTAATTTATACAATTCTTACCTAATATGATAATAAAACAAAAGTTCTTTTTTGTCAACCTATATATACCCCTAAGCCGTAGATTTTGAAATCAAATAAATTATAATGAGTCAAGTTCAAAGGTCGATCGCAGTATGTTTTTTTCTTTCTATACCTAAGGGCTCTTAAGACAGTTTTCATCTTACTTAAGTCTAAGTCTGTTTGTCATAAATTAATAAGTATTTAAACTTAAAAATCTTTTAGTTGAGGGTTATTTAGAAATTGTAAATTCGATTTAACTTCTTGATTTTGTAAGAGAAGAGAATTGGAAATATGGACTATACTTAACTTAGATGTCTGATTTTACATTGAATATTTCATTCTCGAGAAGATTTTTATATAAATACGATTAACTTATTTATTGGAGTTTTTTTAGTTCTACCTATATGACATCTAGGTAAAGCGGTCTACGGACGCTCAGTTTTAACTGTACAGTTCAGTTCAGTTCAGTTAAATCGTTGTATGTGTAGAAAAAACTAAAAACTTATAGGTAAATTTATAAACAAATTATCACTAGACAAAAAACAGTTAATACTGAGCCCAAACTATAAATCAAGCAAATAAAATAAATATTATTATTTCTCTACAGGTCTCAAGCCGACATGACCACGTTTAATTTGTAATTGAGTTTAAGAGGGTAGTGTACCGCGTCCATGTCCATACAAACGGAGAAAACGTTTTACTACCCCTAAATATCATTTAATTTTAACGATTTTGTAATATGTTACTGACATAATGAAAAACTACGTACGTATTTTTTCCTTTTATCAAAATTCGTAATAGGTCAAAAGTTATAAGCCCCTCAAATCTCGGTTTTTTTGGTTCATAACTTGCTCGTAATAAACCGTCTGTATTTGAGAAACAAAGCAAAATTTCAAAAAAAGCAAAACGTACGTACATAGATTATAATCTGCTAAAACGTTTGACACCAAAATTATAAGGTTTCGTTATAGTTTAGTAGGTGTAAATCGTTTTCCCCCAAAACGCAATTTTCAACGAAGAACATACCTACGAACACTCACGAGCTGCAGTGTTCTCTGTCGCACTGATGCCCGTGGGAAGAGCGCGCTTGAGACAGAATATGATTTTCTAAATACCTATTTCGCTGCGTACGCTGAGCTACACGATCCTCTTAAGTTGTAATATTGTTCTTCTTCGCTTCGGATTTTGTATTGTTTAAAACTGCCGTATTGCACATAGAGTATCTACATATAATAGGAGCTATAGAACATCACCCCCTTTCGCCAATTTTCTGCTCATTTGACTATGAGACTGACCTAGGGTCGCCAGATGAGAAGACAAAAATATCTGGGAAATATTTAAAAACGTCGGAACTTTGGGATAATTGTCCGGACAAATAAATATTACAAATCTAAATGTTATTTTTAATTATTATTCAGGCCAATTTTGTATTACACAGTCCATACACACAACACGCCATACATTTTTTACATATTTTCCTACCTACCCTCCGTTTTCCTTAGAACGGCCCTTTACTTAATATCGAGACGTTAACCGCAACGAACCGGTGTATACGGTGGCTCCGTTTCGATAAATACGCAACGGTCGAGTTGCGCTATACGCATCCGTCGAGCCGCGCCGCCCACTCAAATTAACGCTAACGCAAGGACAATAATTGTATATCCGCAAACCAGCGATCTCGTTAGTTAAGCTAGCTAGTGTAAGAAGAGAAGTGTGGTAAAAGGAATAAACTGTCAACAACGAACCGAAGTACAGCGACCTATGGATACAAATAACATTTCGAAGGTAAGGGCTGTTAATTTCCTCACCAATTATTAAAATTTAAATAATGACAACAAACTTAGCTTTTACGGACGCGTTCCGTTCAATCGACGTGAGTGAAGTGATTTAGAAACCTTAGAAAGATATATAATTAGGTAGGTATGTCTTGTCTGTGATTTTCTTAAAAACTTTACAAGAAGCTGTTTGTCGGGACAGTTTGTATTTTATCTGAAGTCTGCATACATCATATGAAATGTCGGGACAGTCCAGACGAATCCCGACCATCTGGCAACCATAGATTTGAGTCGCGAGACAGAGTTCTAGAAAAATAGTAAATTGTGTGGATTTTAATTGTGAAAGGCGATCTAGGACGTATAATTTGCGGGAACATAGTATTTCCTATTATTATTTATTATTATTATGTTTGTTTACTGCTTCACACCTCCTTATCCTTATCCTGGTATATATATACTCAAAGGATATACGGGATATTATTTTTAAACCTAAGATTAATATAATGAAGTGGTGGATATTGAGTGATTTAGGAAAGTCGCTAGTCTACACACCGAACTTGCAAAGGGATACATTACACACCGAACTTGCAAAGGGATACATACATATTTCAAAGCTTGGTGGGTCTACATAAGATCGCATTTCTTTTATTTTACGGGCTACGCGGTCGCAAGGCTTGACTTTAATTTTTTTGACTAAGCATATTATACCAATTTTATTTATTATAGATAATGATTATAATTTAATATTACATTATACAGAAAGAGCTTTTGGCTCCTACATAAGAAACTCATCTACGTAAAACGAAAAGATGAAAGAGATTTATACGAGGAACAAAATAAGTGAGGGTATACTGGGGTATACCGTAACTTTTCATTATCTCGTAAAATCATATTTAGATAGATACTTTAGTATGAGGTTTTTGAACTTTCTTCAAAGCTTATTTTTCAAGGTAGAATGTTATCGGTTCCTTACATCTTTTATTTTTGTTTTTAATTTATACAAGTATACTATATATCGCACGTGGGGCTCATACTAAATTTCATCACCTAAAAAGGGGGGTGGATTAAAAAAAAGTATCATATGTCCTACCCTTTTCAAGCTCTCTTATAATATCAGGTAGGTATATGGATAAATAGACTATGGATTTCGTAAAAAATATCACTAAATATTCAGAAATATGAGAAGTCTACCTTAACGATGAGAAGGTCATTATTCAAAATTAAAGCATCAGCTAAAATTAAAGAAATATTTTTTTTCATGTTTGATGACAGAGAAAACGGTCCTGTAATTTAGTGTCGATTTTCATTATAATGAAATTAATGGGATGCCGGTTATTTTTGGCAAACTTGGTAATGAAAGGGCACTTGTAACTTAAAGAATCTATTGAATGTTGCACTTTTTAATACGAAAAGTTCAATAAGAAATTCAAGTCGGCCGGCGGCAAATTGAAGTAAATGTAAATTAGGTCGTGACTAGAGTATCGATGCTGTCGTGCGGAGAATAACCTAATTCTAGGACTCCTCTAACCTAACTCACTAACTAGAAATATAAGATGAAAATAATTAATAAAAGATAAAAAAATATGAAAGGTAATGTGGAATGATGAAGACCTTAGATGGAACATATCGCTGAATCTATATACTTATGCCAAGAGTCAGCCAATAATGTATATAGTTTTGTTTTATATTTATCTATATTATAACGTTGTAAACCTTAAAATTAATCTAAACATTAAAAATAACTAAATAAACCAGGTCCGCGTGGAACAGTGGCAATAATACTGTCAAAATTTCCCCGCTGAATCGCTATGCTGATTCGTTGAGCGAGGAAGGAGCCCTCTTGTCTCCAGAAGAGATGATCAGTCTAGGCGATATATCTTTAATAAACTTTTTGGCATTTGAATCCCACGGACCTAGAGTTTAACGGCACAAATTTATAGTTTTCAATAATTGAACTATATTTGCGTCGTACGTACTTGATATTTTTTGGACGTCCTCTTATTCAGCTGTCATTGAGTAACATGGATTTATTACGTTAATAAATATAAAAAAACTAGCATCCCGCCCCCGGCTTCCCCGTGGATATTTCCAAACAAAATAAAATGTAGCCTATATCACTCACTCTCAGGGATATCGTAGCATTCTATTCGTAAAATAATTTTTAGAATCGGTTCAGTAGTTTGAGAGATTACCCCTTACATCTAAACTTACAAACTTATACATGTAGCGGAATAATTATAATAATGCGGATAGGTTCCTTCAAACTCATATATTTTTAAAATATAATTTTGAAGAAAGATATTTGAATTCGCCTAACTGTTGCGTACTTTGAACGTAATGACGGGTATTAAAATGATTCTATTAGTTATAGGAGCTGAGCACTAACGGTATCAGTGAATCAAGTATGAGAAAAAGCCAATAATGCAATGAAATAACAAAATCATGTAGAATGAAATGTTCCACAAAAAGTGCATATAAGACTGAAATTACACACAGGTAGTTTTCATTTGTGAATGTATATTGTATTTCTGCCCCTCTATAGTTATACATATAGGGGGATAAGGAGGAGAACGGAATATGATATGTCCGACCCAGGGGCGTGCACTCCATACATGCAAATAAGCACTGCATACCCTGTAGTGCCATACATAGATGCCCTATTTTTAATAACAGTTATTTGCTGAATATTTTTTTTTAAATGTTCGACGCGCCATCTTAATCTGTCGAAGTGTCACCCGTCCGTATGCATTCACCCACGCGACGCGACATCAGCGCCTCTAGTGGCAGATGCAGTGCTAGCGACTGCTTATTCTCCATACAAAATCCTAGATCAGTTTCGTGTAAGTACGCAACTATAATATCAAAGTGTGCGTAAAAATGCATGCATGTGTAGGTGTTTTAGAAGCACTGCCTCCGAGGTAAGCGGTTTGAATTGAGAAGCCCTTGCAAATGCTTTAATTACAGAGGGACGAGGGTAAACTTATTTTAGTCGGGTTGACAAAGACAATTATTATTTTGTGAGTGCAATTTCTTTACTTTGTTTTATGCTAAGTTTCTGTTTATGGTTTGCGCAAGTTATTGAGTAATTTAAGTTTTTTGTATTAAGTGTAAAATCATTATAAAATGGAAAAATATACCTGTGAGACTTGCTTGGGTGAAGTTTGTTTAAAAAAATTAAAAGATATTTTGACGATAAAATTAAATTGATTTCCAAGGGCGCGCCGCGAGTTGAATTAGTGGATTTAACACAAAAAAAGGTAATATTACTCGTACTTTCAATAAAGAGTTTTACGATAACTATAAATGGCTATGCGGATGTTTACATACAAACAAATTGTTTTGTTTTCCTTGCATTTTGTTTTCAAATCAAGATAAAAAAAATGTTTAGATTTATAATGGATATTCAGGTTTAAATAATTATTACAAAGCGGCTGCTAAGCACGATTCTTCAGAAAAACATCTGGATTCGTGCTTGAAGCTCCAAATTTTTGGTAAAGATATAATAGAGACTAGTTTGAAGTCTTTTTAGCCATGCATACCCTGTCTGAAATCTCTGTGCACGCCACTGACCCCAAATCCTCCTCATGACAACAAACGAGGCTCTGGCGACTGAGCAATGGCGATATAAACATATACCTAGCTAGGCTACAGCAAGCCTGAAGCCCAAAATAGTTTCAAAATGTCTGGTGCAGAAGGCAAGGGGAAACCACTGCAATATTCTGCCCAAGAAAGTTAACCATGGCGAGTCAATACAAAGTGCGTCACGCTGTGGACCGCCATGATTGACCACGACAGTGCTCAAGAGCACTATGACTGAAAAGATAAATCTCGAATATCCAACACTTTGAATTCGAGTTATAGCAGTGTAGTCCCTTTACGACGCGCGACGTCCAGGTGTTGTGACTTTATCACTTTATTCGGGGTTTAGTGTTTATTGTCTGTTTTCTTCGACTAGCGACTGTTTGAATGATTTTGATTAAAAAGGTTTTAATGATTTATTTGTAACTCAATTAATTAAAGACTGAAGTACGAAGTGAAAATTCTTCGACGGGAATATTTTTCTGTGAACGCTTGTCACTGTCAAAAGATAAAATATAAAAATATGTTATTTGGAAATCTCCTATAAATAATGCTAATTGACAATTTAGTAATAAATATTGTTCAAAAATTATATAGTTATTATAATTTTTATTATGAACACAAAGTTTTTATAATTTGCACAAATTACAAAATAATTAAAAATCTGTTTTGGGAAAATATTTTGCAATAATCTATTAACCGATTTATTAAAGTTGAAAAGGAACTATTTATGTTTTGTAAATTCTTTAAATTTTAATTCAGTAGGTATCTTCATAATACACAAAGAGAAGTTTAATGAAATAAGTTTGAAGGTGTCTTATTCAGTAGTACACATTTTACGAATTCAACTTTGAAAGTGAAATCCTATTCCAATAGTAACAAAAAGGAAAAAGTTTCAACTAGCTAATGTTAAAATTTCCTGCCTCGTTTTGATTATATGAAATTACTTACGAAATGTAAATGTAAAAATAAAGTAATCTTTTAACCGACTTCCAAAAAAAGAAGGAGAATGTTGTCAATTAGGGCTGTTTTTTTGTATGTATCAACATCGATTACTTCGCCAGTTGTGAATCGATTTTGATGATTTCATTTTACTTAGACAGATAATTCTTCCTGATTGGTCCAGTTTATTTTTCATAATAAAAAATTTTGAAAAAACTGTCTTTATTTGGACCTACTTCTAAAATTGTGAACTGAAAACAGAGACAATTAATTAGGAACCTACGATCATCAGTACAAACATGGATAATATTGAACATTGCACAGATCTTTATCTTCTTAGTTGTTTACTTAATTTTGTATTTTAATTTGGCACCAACCGTCTACAAATTCTACGACGAAAAATTAATTGATTCTTACTTTTCAGTGCACATTTTTTGAAGTCGGTACACTTTTTTTAAAATGTTTATTTCTTATCTCTCCCGAACCCGTGTTTTCGGTCCCGGGGCACCCAAGACCAAGTCTTCCTCTTTTAGTCGAAGGTATTTGTGAGGCTATACCTAACGAGTGGCCGGTTCTCTTGAGGTGTATTTAGATGGAAAGGCTTCTAAGTGTGGTTTGTCGGATTATATACATAAAATCATAATCAATCGTACATGGCGGGGATTTAACCGTTATCCGCCTAGACGTATCATTGCATTAATGTATGCATGTATATAAGAATTCCTATATTTTTTCTCAACAATAACGATATTTAAAAGAACAATCAACACCCTATTACTCGAAGTGGAAATCGCTGTTCAAGTAGAAAACTTCGCCAGAAATTACTAATTCAAGTACGTGAACTGTTATAACGACCTTGATAAGTGTAGTTAAGTGTAATTCATATTATAATTTGGGTTCAAAGAAGTGGTTATGGTCTGGAATAATGGTTTGAGTGTAAATATTATGTGCAGGCACGTAGTAGGTATCTACTTATAATTTTCAATTTTTTTCAGATCATAACACTTGCGCTCTTAACAATAAAAAGTAAAAAACAAAAAATACAGTTCATAAAAAAATATTTTACTATTTGTTTCCTAATTGACGTAAGTTCAACGACACAGTGTCAACAAGATACAATTTCAAAGAGACAATTGGCCATGCTAACTTTTTGACCAGGAACGAAGATCTCGAAACCGTTTCGAGATATAAGCTTTCAGTACAATTTCTATTTATCAGATTTTAAATTAAGTCTATACTTTTAAAGATATTCAATAAAAAACAATAACCTTAATTTGACCGATGTATGACGTCATCATAAGCAGTATGAAAAAAAAACCTTTGCCTACAAAAAAGGGTACCTAATCGTCAATCTTTGAATGACATCTTTATAAATTTATATTTTACGTGTAATTATTTTCTTTGTTATTAGGACATGACGGGATGAAACACTATTTACTTGCCATTGTAAAAAACTATTCAATTTAAATAATTATAAACACGAGTATATAAACAAGAGTAATTTTTAGGTTAGTCGACCTTGACTGACGTTTGCTTGACGTTAATTTGATTGACTGTCACTTTTTATGTTAGTGGCCAAGATTATAATCCTATTCCAAATTCTTGTGACGTCACGTTTACTTTTCGCGGGTAAAATTTGTAAAATATATTAAAAATAGACGCAATGGATAAAAAACAAAAATATCGAAATTAGTTTCTTAAAATGGGCTATATTTTCAAAATAAATTATAAAAAAAGTATATCATAAATATGTAGCATGGCCAATTGCATAATGACAATACAGTCACATTAAATTACAAATTTATTTTTAAATATTTAATTTATTAATGAAAACTACATAAATTGCGTCAGCGTACATATATTGTATGTACCTATTTACCTACCTAGGTAGGTACCTAAATAATCTAATATATTTAACGTATATTATATTCGTTGGTTTTCAAAATTTACTGGTATTATTTTGAATATAATTTTGTTTTTCTTCTTACGGCTCCCAAAACCGTTTTATCGGTCCCAGGGTACCCAGCGGAAAACCATGTCTCCCTCTTTTAGCCGATGGTATTTGTGAGGCTATTTAACGAGTGGCCAGTTCAGTTGAGATATGTTTTATATTAAGTATATTATAATATATGTATTCGTATAATATATGTAATAATATAGATACGGGTTCGATCCTGAATCCCGGCTATGTACCAATGTTTTTTTAATTATAAACTACATAATCCGACAAACCACACTTAGAAGCTTTTCCATCTAAATATACATACCTCAACAGAACTGGCCACTAGTTGGTATAGCCTCACAAATACCATGAGCTAAACTAGGAAGACTTCTTTTTCCGCTGGGTACCCTGGAACCGTAACACGGTTTCGGGAGCTGTAAGGCAACCCGTGAAGAAAAAAATGTATTTGTAATATCTTAGGATAAAGTCACTGACTACGTAAATTTTTTTTAAATTATGTATTTTGTTATAATATGGCGTGTTATATAGTTGTTTGTTGTCCGTTATAAAATAAAATAAAATTCAGTGACGTAATTTTGAGTCTGTCGGTTAATTCCCAGTACATAACCGGACATTTCTCACTTTATTCACAAACTACCTATATTCCCCAAACTCCATTCCTTACTTAGACGTGAACATAATTTCTGTTTTGTGTTGAGATTTAGTTAACTTGTACAACTTAGTTTCATTCATGAACTCTCTCACCAAGTTATACTGCCCAGCAGATGAACATATCGTCTTTTATGTTATGTAACAAACATTATATTCAACAGAAAAATGATGCTCGCGCCATTATTCTGAGATATATTGAATTTCATTGATTAGTAACTGTATCTATAGAAAATCTGCTATTTAAACTTAAAAAAAAACAAACTTAAGCTTGTTTTTTGATTATCCCTCAGAGCGACAAATTAAGAATATTACCTATATTATATAATTTATATATTCATTTAATAGAACTAAGCTTTCTCTTCCCCAACTTATTTCCCACTTGTAATAAATAGAGGTTTTCGGTTAGCAACTTTTTTGAAAAATCATAATTAAATACTTATAGATGGGATTAAAAAAGTAGTTACGTATTTGTTTTCTTTTTGAACTGATATTTCTTTAGGGATTTTCGAGGGAAATTGGTTCTTTGAAGGAATTTTATAAAGTGCATCTCAAATCTCTGGTTTTCATGTTTCTAGCATGAAAGTATACCTTGTTAGATACAGGTTATTTAAATACTGAATATTTGGTAATACCGCAGGTATTTTCTAAATCGACTTATATTATGCTCTACGCTACGAACACAGTATCAGTTTCCATCAAGTTTGTTTTGTTATGTTGTACTTGTTCATTGTTCACACGTAGTACAAAGATTCAGCGTTACAGATCTAATTTGAGATTTTCAAATACAGTTTGTCGCGAATTGTGCAATGGATGGTAGAAAACGAGATTTCATTTCTTTACATAATTGTAACACTTATTATAAATGCTGAATATCTCATTTTTTATTTCTACAATTCCGTAATTCCATAATTTCAATTGTGCTTCAATTTGGACATTGAAGTACCTGCTCACATCTGACTTAATTTATTTCCAAATTATTTCTTGTCAATAAAGACTTGTAATTTGTTTGTTTGTAAGACCATACCTAAAAAAACTCCACATTAAATGCTGTAATTGTTGAACGGATTTGATGAAACGCAGACTTTTATTGGAAGGACCAAAAAAACATTTATCTTGATTCTACCAATACTAATAGTTAGCAAAATTTCGTCACGTTGCCCTGAAGACGTCCGTCAAAAACGCAAATACAAATAAGATAAACTGTGCTAACTTTTAACACCAAATGGTAGATAAAAGTCTCAAGACCTGGTACCTATCTATAAATAGGTCGTTGCTTTTCGTATTTACCAATAACAAGATATTTCATATCCTTAATTGCTGTATAGACGAATTATTGCTCAAAATTTATTGGGTTATTTGTACAGCTTACTAAACAAAAGGTACTTGACTACAAATTATCAGAAAATTACTCAGTGAATGTATTTTATGACTATAACTGATTAATACAAGGATATATATTCAGAACTTGGATTTAGCTTTTTGTTCTATTTGAAAAGGGATTTGGATTGTGGTACTCTTCTAGAATGAAACTTTTTTTATATCTTCACGGTCGCCTCACGGCTCCTGGAACCATGTTACCGGCCACAGGTACTCAGGAGATGTCAAGTTTTCCTCATTTAGTTTTAGCTGATGATACTTTAAGGCTCTTATCATTGGCCATTTCTGTTGTGGTACCTATTTAGTACTTACAGTTTATCGGATTATGTATTTTAGGGTGGTCCAAATTTCTTTGCTCCCTGGTGCTCAAATGATTCCAAATTCATAAAAAAAAAAATTGCCTGAAAATTAACAACGCTCTTAATATTAACTTTAAGATAGTCCGCGTTCCAACCTAAGTTTCTCATAGAAATAACATGGGAAAATTTTCATTTGTTCTTTAGAATTCCATAACTCTGCGACAAATGTATTAAAAGTAATTAATTGCGTCATGTTTATTGTAAATTCAACGCTCTATAAATAAGATCTCTTATGATTTTTCGCTAAATCTATTGGCTTAAGAGTTATTCGAGCTCAAAGTTTAATTATTATATAATTATTAATATTATCAAGTATAATTATTAAGTAAATATTTATTTTATAAAATATAACAATTTTTTTTATAAAATTTTTATTTATGGTCAAAAAAGCGAATACAATATTTGCATTTGTTGTGGCTTTATGGACTGAGTCCCTAACGCCATCTCTGATAGTATTTATAGTACCCCATTGGTTCGTGTCTATTTATCAACATACCTCTTGGATGTTTCCAAGCAAGAGGCATAATATCATCTACTAGCTTTCCGCTCCGGTTTCGCTCGTAGAAATTTTTGAATGATTGACGTTTATAATTACTGCTCCGCTACTTATGGTCGTAGCGTGATGTTATATATCCTATAACCTTCCTCAATAACAATATTGCTTTAAAAGGGACTGGTATAGTTCCTGAGATTAGCGCGTACAAACAAAGATTTATATATTAGTATTATTGCATTTCGAAATTTATTAAAGTCCTACTTGATGAAGTTAAGGTGGAACCTGGCAGTTGTCCAGTTAATTCGGTTAATCTCATTACTATTTATCTCTGAGAACAGATAATAAGACTAGAAATGTAATGTACTCTGATGTGGGTACTGAATTTAAGATATAAACGTGGTCTAGAAACCCGGGACAGCTTCGCTAAGGTACATTTATTAATTTAATTCCTAATTATATCTTGATGTATGTATGCTTGAAATATATGATGAATATAAAAGAAGCGAAAGCTAGGTATGTCAGGATCGTAACAAATGGCATTCGATTGTCTCTGCCTACCACTCTTGGGATAAAAGGCGTGATGATAGATAGATAAATAGATATAATTTCCTACATATTTTTGTTATATCCCTAATGAATTATTCCACAAGAGTGAATTTTTACCCGACTTGATTTAGAATCCGACTATAAGTGAATAAGAGTAAGTGAGTTAACTTTCTAATGCAGATCACAACCAGTGATAACAGCATTAAAATATTATCGTTAGCACAGACATACAGACAGACTGATGCTCGCCGGTCATTTTTGCAGTCTTATTTTCACTTCCTAATCCTAATTTTCAAACTGTTTGCTTGTCCTTCTTTCACGCCAAAACAGAGCATGAATTTGCACAGAGATAGTTGAAGAGTAAATCGAGATAAATTCTAATATCATATTTAAAAAAAATGCAGGGTGAAAGCCAAGACGAAAACCTAGTAATTAAATAAATAAGACAAGACCATTAAATTATTTATTAACATTTGGTTGACTGTTTTTTTTTAATCTGATAAACATAAACCACATTATTGAACGTCTCGTACTTTTATTGTTAAACACTTGCCTACATTTTATTGAGTTGGCAATATCATAAAATAAATAGATTAAATATTACATATAATCAGAACAGCTGGTAGACTAAAGCTCAAGTGTCAATCCAGGTTGCAGAGCTTATGTCAAGCTTTTTATTTACATTTTTCTGAGCACTAAAAACACTTTTTTTTTGTTGAGTCTGGATTATTAATTGCTTGCATTGATTAATTATAAAAATAATGACCTAATAATAACATTTCTCGCAGCATACATTATTTACAATTATTAACTCATGGCACGACTTTATATTTTTTAAACAATTTCTTATAATAACATACTTATAACATTTATAATTTAATTTATTTACGAAGAAAAATTTACTAAAGTACCTAATTTATACAAAATCTAAGAGTCGGTCTCTGCTAAAGCGTTCTTATTTATTGTATACGATGTTTAAACATAATTTAGCTGTCTTGTCTATAATTCTATATAGATGTTTGTCTAGAACTTGGCATTATGATTTTTTGATGGATATTTTTACAAACACAAACACATCTTTATACCGTGCGGTATGACCAGAGACATCACCAGTAACAATGTCAATATTTAACAGAACAGGTAGCAAGCCTGTTGCTGCACTTAACTCTTCTATATGTATCTTCTATTCGAGTTTAGAAGATAAAAAAATCGCAAGTGTTTGATAACAGTTCCATCGTGTCAAATGAGCATTTATTTTTTAAAAGGACGCTTAGAAATGTATACTATAGAATAAATGCTCTTCAACAATATTAGTTTACATAAAGTATTCAATTTCATGTTGCCACACATCGTGAACACAAAAAGAATTCTGAAAGGGAAATTCAGTTTTCCTCGGTTCAAAATATGTTCATTGTTTACTCGATATTATTATCTGACATAATATACCTGCCTATACGAAGGTTAGGGAAAGTGTCAATATACAGTCGAGACATTATAAAAATATCTTGAGAGAAAAACAAATTAATATTTAAAACTTCTGTACACTTAAATTATAATAAATTAGTATTAATTACTTACTTACATGTTTTAGTTTCTAATAATTAGAAATCAAATAAATATCTGTTTTTTTATAATTACACTAGATAACCCATGCCAAAACTTCGCACCGTTAGCACTGATTTCCAACAGATGGCGTCGTTTTCAAAATAAATAAATTAGTCTAATTTCAAACGAAACATTTAATTTTGATTTGTTTGTTTATTCTTCGTCATAAGAGAGAAAAATAATTTTCAAAATGACGTATCAAACATTATCTTTAATACCGACAAAAAAACCTTTGAGAAATAATATAGGTATAGAGATTATGATTTTAAATAGAAACAGAATTAATTAAGTCAATGAATTTGTGGAATTAGGGTTAGGTACATTTTCTTATACTATTAGGTAATACATATACGTATAAATATATTTAATGATTAATCACTAATGATATATACAAAATTGCACTTAACCCACGTTTTAAACATTAGTCCGCAAACCACATCATAAGAAATGTTGCAACACAGAGTGTTTATCTTGCACGAACCTTCCTCACGGAATCGAAGATTTGGCACTGAAACAATAAACAAACATGTTGTAGAAACAGTCATATTAATTGAAAGAAATATATTTTCTGTTTATGTGTAGCAATCAAATAATTTTTAATTTATTATACTATAAATGAAAAATTATAAACATAAAACATATGTTTACTAAAATCGTGGTTAGATCCCCACATATGACATTCAAAACCTATTGGATATTTTAAATACACAAATATTCAGGGACTTTATTTGCGGTGGCCACACATCAGTAACAGTATATTAGAAAAAAACAGATGGCAAGCACTTATGGCAAACTTAGATGTTGGAAATATATTTATTTATTTGTGGCTTCATTCCTTTGCCACTATAGGCGTAGAAACAGGTTGTTTGTCTGCTGCTCCCTACTACAATGCTCTCTCTATGATCTCCTTCTCCCTGAAATTTCTCTTCCAACTAATCTTACATTTTTAATAACCCTTATACATAGCCCTCTAATTAAGGTTTAGTTACGTTTTATTTCAATTAATAACATTAGACTTTATAGTTAGTATGTATATTGTCTTTTTTGTATTCTTTTTAATAACCATGGTTTGTGTCTGGTTGTTTCAATATAGTTTAGTAGATGTGTAGTTTGTGTTTGTCTTTATGTGTTGTATTTTGTCCTAGATGGGGCCTGAAATCTTCTGCATATTTGGATTTTGATTTGCAATTCATACCGGTCATTCTCTAATATGTCCTTTCTCAATTCTACGAATATTGGCGGAAAACTAAGAGTCAGTCTGACACTGGGGGAGGCCAAACAAAATACAAAGTCAAGTAAAAAGGTTGTTTTTTAAAATTCCTTTTAAACCTAATCCTGTAAAACCTATATTTGGTGACCATCACACGGTTTTCGGTTATCTGTGCATGTCTTTAACACACATAGGTATCTGTTATTTTTAGAAGTGTGAATACCGCTTTTATGTGCCTTCTGAAGAACGAGAAGACTATTGAATGAAGTATATAAAGGCTACAAGAAAATTGGTTGGTTCTAAGCATTATTCGCTGGGTACCCTGGAGCCGGTTACAACGGTTCTCGGGAGCCGTAAGGCAATCGTGAAGGTACACAAAAATATCTAGAAATACGTTAATCAAATAAAGTGTGACTGTAGGTGAACCAAACATATTGTACTATAGTTACTTAAAATATAGATAAATAAGTTATATTTGAATCGCTGAATAATCAAAAGTTTGCGATATCCAAGATGAAGCCAAGTTATACTCGTGTTGTATTTCTTGCTTCAAAGATTTTCTTCTTTCAAAGAGCTTATTTAAAACTTCAGTTCTGTATTAGATGCACAGTATATTTTTGGTACATTACTTTATACCCTGAATTAGCATGGGATACAGAAAATAATTAAAGAGTAGGTAAAATCGTAAAATCACCGACCGTATGCTCTATTTGCCACCGTATTTACGACTTGAAAAAGCATCTTTTTATGATCTGATGCTACTTGCCTTTCTATAAAAATAAAATAAATAAATAAATAATTGCCTCTTCGTACGAAAACGGGACAAAACACTAGTTTCTTATAATGTTCAAGTATTTTTATTTAATTTCAAGTGATTTTTATAAATATTATTCAAAGGATGTGTTAGGACAAAGATGTTTGACCACCCTCAAGGGTCTTTCAAATATATTGTTGGCCTCGGGGACTTTGACGCAAATCTACAGCATTTATCCCAATTTCTATGTCAGTGTTTTTGTCATATTTTACATTGTATTTTTTAGATAGAATTAATAAAATGTCGAAGTAGGTTACTTATTTTTGATCTAATTGACATTTAATTATTTTTGTTTCGAATTACCCGGTAAAATCAGGCTGTCGTGGAGTCGAATTATAATGATCATACTGTACTCAATAGCCAATCGTCTTAAATCGATCTAAAATTGTTAAGTAATTTACAGTTATTTGATGACTTGGATAAAAACTTACAAAACCTAACCTTACCTATTATTTATTCACACTAGACTAATAAACAACCAAAATGTACAGTAAAATAATCATACTTACGTATTCTGACCATCCGAGTGAGAAGCTTGCGGCGGCCATCTTTGTAACTGAGTATGCCACATTAATTGTCCAAAAGTCATCCTGAACTGTCTGGACATACAGCAATATAGTACAAAGTTTATAGCTCCGTTAAGAAGTGCTAAAGCGTCAAACACCTCCCCAAACAGATCATAGCAACGCTTGAAGAAACACCGACCTAGAACGCCACTCAGCAACCCCAATATTCCTTGAGGTAATTCAGTCACCAAAAACAGCAATAGTACAGCCACCAACATTTTAGTAGTGCGATCCGTACGTTTATCTGCCTTGTATTGCCTTTTCGCCGTTTTATTGTTCGTAGGGCACGCATTGTAAACACGAATTTTCTTCTGATGTTGATTAGCGCTATACACTTCTCTTATAAGCCATATACTTATTACAGTTAATATGAAACATGGGAGCAATTTTATTACGACGGCGTGTACCCAGAAGTTTATTTGGTACAGTTGACCTTCTTCGTCTGAGTCCACGTGGTAGAGTATCATCGGTCCTGATGAGTCCAATATTACTGTTGTGTGAATATCAAAAACCTGCAATAAATACAATTCAAATAAAACACAAAAAAATAATTTTCAAAAATACCGAAATAAATATTTTCGTGTTCGATTATTCACCAACGGCGTTTAACAAGGGTGTAGCTAAACTGTTTTATCACTCTCTTACAAATCTGTCATTCAATATGAAAGACTAAGACAGAACTATGTTTAAACTAAACACTGGTTAAACACGAGGGGATTTTGTTTACGAAAAATGCAGATATTTTCTCCGTTATGTTTATCGTATGCATCCTAGTTTTTTTTTATCCCACAAAAAATATTTTATTTATATAATCTACATACAAAGTTTAAATATAATAAAAATTAAACACAGGGAACCCCATGAATGGCTCTCTAATCATGAATATGTAGTGATACATACTCATAAGTAGAAAACCTTCTCGAAATCACTGTCCTGCGGTAAAGTGCCAAGAAGGCTAGCAGCGTTTCCTCGCTGTATAGCTATGCTAATACATTGCCCAAGGTATGCTCCAGCCCTCTTGTCACCTGAAATGTCGATTAGACGAGATGATAGTTCCTTATATAATTTCTTTGCTCCGAGGCCCCACGGACTCATGGTTTCAACCCCAAACGGTGCAAATAAGTAATCTTGTGCAAGGTTTGCGTACTTACGCCGTTTGAGGTTTTCAGCTGTTGTTGCTGCTGCACTAGCATTATTAGATGTGGCCTGGACGTGAGAAGCCGCCAATGTATCGATATATATAAATATCCCACACTAACGGTCTTCCCTGCGTCCAGGGCACGAGTGTCATACCGTCGGGCCTTTTTCCATCATCACGTGCCATACCAGGCGGCTCTAATATAGGTGGCACGTGGACAGTGGCAAGGGCCCTACGGATGACATTATTAAGACTGGCGTGGCGTGGTATTCTACCAGCACTTTTCGTACATGATAGTCCGTGATGTCCCAGAGAATCGACATTTTGACCGCAGCGACATTGATGGGGTTCATTAATGTTGATACCGAGTCGTAAGCACACAGAAAGACGAAAAGTAATGTTGTCTAATTGAGTACCAATTTTAGAATTTGGAATAGATTGAAGCCAGTATCCTGACTCCCGTTCTGTCACAGCAAGGAGACGAGCACGTTCGTGCTTAGTACTTGCGTCTTGTAATAATATTATTTGTACATTTTTGCAGAGCGGCTCGTCCCATTGCTTCTGTAAATTTGTATTTATAGGTAAATTTTGATTTGGACAGGCCAATTTCCAGGCATTTATTGCCTCCTCCAAACACGACACCTTAAAACCGTCCGAATACGTATGTAAAATTTTATTTATTAAGGTGTGCGTGCTGTGGATGGAGGATAAAAATGCCCGGTAATGAGACATGTGAAATTTTTCTAATGCCCAAGCCATAACCGAAACGGATGGGGAGTGAAGGTTGGGCCCAGGCTTTGTCATTTAGTGGAGAGTTTAATATTTCTATAAGAGTATTTTTTTATGATAGTGTCTATTGATGTCAGTAATGTATGATGTTGCCATAAAGGACTACATCTTAAAATGTATGTGAATTTTGGGACAAACAAACAAAATCGGATGATCGTTATAGCTAGGTATATGTATATTAATTTGAAGTAATCGTTCTAATGAAGTATGAAAATATTTTGTATGATCGTCTAAAAGTGATTGTATGGATTCTTGGAATATTGGCGCATCTAGAAAGCATCCTAGTTGAAAGTCTAAGCAATATGAACTTTTAATTACTTTTCAGCAAAATATATGTTATTTCCGTAGAATTATTTCGAATTTCGACTCTACATTTTCCATCAAGGAATATAAAAGCGAAAATTCACCACAAAATCGGTATATTGTTTCTGAAAAAGACCATTTTGATTACGGAAACTCGAGTATAGTATCATATTCGATTTTACTTTGCAATTCTAACTTGTATAAGTCTGTCAAAAGTACAAAATAAAATATTTGGCCGATTACCGATGGCCGATACATTAAATATTTATATCATCTTAAATTGTAATTGACAAGACATATTTCAGACAATTACGAGTATGAATATTTCAACATTATGAATGAAATTTACAAATTGTAAAAGGCAATGAATTTTTTTAGTTCTCTTGACACTCCCTTTTTCTATGATGTCAACGCGCCATCATATTGTTACAAAACATAATTTCACAAAAACACAACATTGATGTTTATTCAATTTTCTTTTCATAAAAGGTATTTTCTTATATTCCCTTTATCTCTCTATATTCTCAAAGTGGAAACGGTGAATATTTTAATTAAGTTAAGTTGTTTTTACTTCGAAATACAATGTCTACTATATTACTCATCTCAAATTTAAGTATCCATAAATCATGTCTATTGTTAGTAAAGGGAAATTTTTAATTAAATAAACTTTTATACACAATTTCAAGTATGCGAGTATTTATGTGAAATAGTATTTCCAGTTTAGTAGAGGAATTTAATTTCGATAGTGAACTGTAGGATGAATTATTTAAGGTTTCTATTTTACAAAAGACCAGAACTTTTTTACAGTTATCTAAAATTTACAGCCTTTTTATAAAGATGTGTGTTTTATTTCCAAGTATACATACCATGAAAGTCGGAATACATAATATAGGAGGTAAGATGAAACTGCAAAGAATGGCAGCACTACATCGTCTCTCCGTACATAGAATGTGGTTTCTGTCAGAGTACCTGCACAAACAATTTTGTGGAATGAAGAAAATGTTAAAAGCTTTATCTTTGTGAACTTTTTCGTAACAAAATATAACTTTATTTTACACTGACATTCATTTTGTTTCACAATTGAAGACTACTAGTGTAAAAAGGTATGAATAAATATAGCTATTCTCTGATAGACTTTAAAGTTGCCTAAAATAAAGAGCTTTTAAAGTTTTTGCACTACATTGAAAGATCTGTGGATGTTGTAGATGTTGAAATTACATTTCTTACTGCCTCCAGATTTATAGGTCGTGTCATGTGTGGGTTACGTTAATGAACTTTTTTGTCTTTTCTGTTTAATCGGATTATAAATTAATACCGTCTAACAGATAAATTGTTGACCCGTATCACTTTCTTTTAAATTAAAATATTATATCTCAATACCTTAATTCTGTCATTAATTAAAGACAGACTAATTAAGAATAAGGAGTCAAGAAAATTAATTAACATTTAGATTTCTTAACTAGGATTTCCCCCAGATTGTTGCCTTTCACAATTTAAATATAAGTAGAATACTTACTTGATGGCTATGTACCGCCAGATAGCAAGCGACAACGTCAGGCATATTGAAGCTGTGTGGAATATTTGTGCGAAATGCATATGGAAGAGTAGATAAGCTGCCCAGTTGTATGGCATCTCACGTTGGCCGGGGAGTATCTATTAAAATTAAGGGTTTTGTTCAAAAAAGTTCTGAATCAGACTTTCCTATAGTCCATACTAATATTGTAAATCTCTGTCTGTCTGTCTGAGCGCAACGCTTTCACAGCTAATCCATTTTAATCCACAGTTAATCGATTTTGATGAAATTTGATACGAAGACATAGGCTACTTTTTTATCCAAATTTAAAATATGGTAGTTGAAATATAATAGGTATATGATTCAGGGTAGCATGGTCAATTTACATTATAGTAGGTACATTTCTATCGACCATATTATGGATATTGTTTAGAGGAACTGAATAATCTTTACGTAGATTTACTATGATCAGCTTGGACAGGATTTTCAAGTAATTGTACGCATTTTATATATTGTGGATCAGTGGGTATAAGAGAACCTTAACAAGGAGGATCCAGAGCTATGTCTCCACTAATAAATTGTATGATACAGAATGAAGATTGTATTAAAAGAAACCAGTAGACCGACAGACGAACGGACACCGAAGTGATTCCTGAAACTGACTCTATAAGTAAGTACACATCAATAGAATGAAATGAAATTAAAATCCACTGTAGATAAAACAATCACTTTAGAATTTCCATAGGGAAACCGGACGCGAATTCGAAAATAGCATATAGCTAGACGAGTTCATGAAAACCCGTTGTCTTAAGAGGACATTTTTCATGCTTAATTAATTCGTTTAAAGGACCTTAAGTGGTTTTTACTGGTCTGCCACATGAAAGGGTATCAAAATTTATTTCGTGCCTCTCAGCTTATTTTATCTTTATTAACTAAATTATTGTTTAGTTACTATTCGGAATACCCACTAGTTTTCCGCTATAGCTTTGCTGATGAAATTTTTTAAATGTGACATAAGATTTTATCCCGAAAATTTCCAGCCTAGCCTACGTCACCTCTTAAGTTGTCTTAAGAGGACATTTTTCATGCTTAATTAATTCGTTTAAAGGACCTTAAGTGGTTTTTACTGGTCTGCCACATGAAAGGGTATCAAACTTTATTTCGTGCCACTCAGCTTATTTTATCTTTATTAACTAAATTATTGTTTAGTTACTATTCGGAATACCCACTAGTTTTCCGCTATAGCTTTGCTGATGAAATTTTTTAAATGTGACATAAGATTTTATCCCGAAAATTTCCAGCCTAGCCTACGTCACCTCTGGTCCTTGAACTGTGGCTGTGCAAAAAATCACGATGATCCGTACAGACGTGAAAGAAGGACAAACAAATACACTTTATAATATTAGTGATAAGGAAGAATTAGCAGGACACAATATTGTAGGGTAAATGTTTATCTATGTTGATTGCAAATGAATTGTTTTTAAAAGGTTTCCAAAGGACATTGTCAATGAAGATTTAGCATCAATATAAAATATTCACTTTGCTTGACAAGCCAAGCTGAATTTGAATACGTCCTTCACAGCTGTCGTTTAGCCGCCAACTTTATTACATTTTTATACACCGATATATGACACCACTATAAATTTCATGTAAATTATACCAGAAAAAAGTCTAGATTAAGCCGACTTTTGTTACAATTCTTTTTTGTATCTTGATTGTGCGATATTGAGATTGTTATCCTACATGCGACTTGTTATATTTTTTTTTACAAAAGGTTGTCAATAGATTAAAAATTAATAAGGTGTTCGTAAAACTTAGTAGTACGTTTATGATAATTATATAACACATTGGAAATCTGAAAGTTTGAATGTTTCTCGATAAGTCACTGGACTTTGATGAAACTTGGAGGTTATACAATTTATTATTGGGGGATAAACTGCTCAATATGGATGAATGACATCGGGACCTAATCCGTATACTTTATCATTTCAAAATACATTATCAGACCTGGCCACTCGGTAGATAGCCTGACAAATATCATCGTCTTCCGCCGACAACATTGTGAAGAAGAAGAAAAATCAAACTGCAAAGGGGATCTTATTGATGGGACACTAACAATAGAAGTAAGACTTGCAGATACAATAGAAGCGCATTTCAAGTGAGACAATGACCTACCGATGTCTATAGCTTTCTGACAGGTATTTCTGAAGCACATAGAAAATGTACCTAGGCATTTAATAAATTACAATTCATTTTATATTTATTTAATCTATCTTTTCCTGCGAGTAAACCTATTCATCAGCAAGGATTATATTGAGCAATATATATTTGAGAAAAGGTAAAAGTAGTACAAAACATTAAGTAATAATTACTACGAGATTCCTCACTAACTTAGTGGTGACATATACAAACATACATAATTGGTTTTACTTCGAACTAAGTTAACACTGGCAGGTAACCATGTCACGACAAATAAAGTCCATGACCAAACCTGCATTTTTTGGTCCAAATTGTAATTTGACTATCTGTTTCGTGGATAGGATAAAGGTTCAGTAACACAGAAGGCAGAAAACGAGACAAAAGCTAGAAAATCGAAATCCTGTGTTTATCAAAGTAGTACATCTCGAAAATAATGCTAGGAACTTTATTTAATTACTCTACCACACCGAAAAAATATCCCGGGAAGAAAGTCTACGATATCTATCTTTATTCAATTCGTTCAGTTAACGCGTTGAATAAGTAGGTAAGTAAAGTTAATAACTTACCAAATATCTGTATACAGCAAATGGAACATATTCCATCATAACAAACACATCAGCCACTGCCAGCCACTTCAATAGTCGGTTTATAGGCGCCGCAGCTAAGTCCCGTCGTGTTAGTACTGCCACGTTCAATACATTCGCAAGACTTCCAAAAAAGCACACCTACAATTAAAAATAAGTTAACACATTTTTAAATATCGATATGAAATAGATTTTAACTCTATATACCCAGTATGGTCCTTGAAAGTTCATCAAAATCCATTCAGCCGTTTTCAGTCTATTTTGGACAAAAATTGGTACAGACAGATATTTATAGATATATTTATGTACTTATGAAAAATTATATCCGTGAAACCGTGTAAAATAAAATATTTAAAAAATGCAGATGAAGCTACGATTTATTAATCGTGGAAACGAGCCGTTCTTCTCATTTAAGTACTTTTTACTATTTCAAATTTAATAAACTACTAAATATATTGTAGTTTCAAAATTATTATTCCGAATGTTCTGAAAATTTAATACGTGCACTACCGTGTGAATAAATTGTGAAAATTAGTTTTATTTAAAGTCGTGTCGTGGATTTTCATGCGTCTTTCAGACTCTATATTTCTTTATTATTTAGAAAATTCCAAGTACTTCGTACATTTTAACTAACAATACCTACTTATGTTAAATATTGTTATTTTTAAAAGGGTTTAAAAATAATAGATTGGAAAAGCCCAAAGGGCAAAGAGTAGAGACGCCGTCTCTATCACGTTCACAGCATCAATTAGACGAGACACATAATTAACTATCTTACAATAAAAAAAGCATTTCGCTTTATCGTACGTATCGTTCTATAGCATGTATTTTATGTGCGGTTTCGTCAACACCTGATGTCAAGTGGTAGTGGCAAATAAAAGTCTATTTTGACACTAGCTGACTCATTGGACAATCACAGAACAATATACACGGATCGAATTCAGGAGTAAATTAGCTTTATATGTCACTAAGGCAGTATTACGACTCATAACACTTAAATGTTTATGGTGATTACTTTATATGATTAGAGATACATAAACTTCTCTAGAATCCTACTTGAGAGAATAATGTTCGGTGTTGTGCCGTTTGAAATCAAAAATTTTGGCTTCAAAGTATCGTATATTTAGAATTTTACATAGTTTAGATGGAATTTATCCGAAACTTGAGTAAGTAGAAAACCACCCGATCATCAAAGGGTGACGTTAATATTTTGATCTACGGATATAGGTTTTTTTTAGTTTGTACCTAATTAAACTGAGGAACTATTTATTTTCTCCATATTCGCATTCAATCTTACAGAGGTCGACTATCATTACAAATGGAGGAGATATGTATTTAAAAAACATTAATATTTATGATAAAATAAGAAAGCACACGAAATTCACTAGCAAGAGATGTGCCAGGGCCAGGATAGCTAATGGATATAATTACAATATTATGGTCTATGCCTAATCAAAGAACGTCAGCCCCCTTAGATAATATACGAACGCTAGTATTCTATTCTTTCGGAACGCTAAAGCATTATATTATATGCAAAAACTTATAATCGAATTATAATAATTTATTATATGAAAAGAAGCTCTTTTTTTAGCATTTTAACTACCTACTTAAATAATAAAAAAAAACCAAAAAAAAATCTTTCAGCGTAATCTACAATGAAGACAAAATTGACATAATTACGCTTCGTTTTCTCCAATGAGTTTATACTTCAAGGAGTTTGTTAACTCCTTGGTTTCGTCAGAGTGAAGGACAATTTTGTTAGGTCATGTGGTTGTATTTCAGTCGGTCGCATACATTTAAACTTTTCTATTCTACATTATATTCTATTCGTTTAGTTGTACAAATGTTACAAATTATATTTAAAAAAACTTACAATCAGACTGATATATCCATGGATACTGTTGTAAGCTAGAATAACATCTCGAAAACTTCCATCACAATAGTTGCAAGGCGCTTCTGATACTTTCGTCAAATTGAATTTATTCCTCCAACCGTCTACAAGTTTTACCAAAGTTCCGAAGTCTACGGGCTCATGACTGATATTCTTTGAAGTCTGACCTCGCAAAACTGACAAAAACTGGGATAAATTTACATTACTGCTCGATTCCTCTTCGGTGGCTATTAGCATCTCCTTAAAAAGGTTAGACAACGCTTGCGTTATGTTTGAATGATCGTTCGTGTCGATCGACATTGCGCTCCAAAGTTTTTACAACCATTACTTCTTGAAAATTCTGGTGCTTTCTTGGTTTCCTGTAATAAAAAGCGAAAAGGTTTAAAAACCCGTGAAGATTTTATAGTCTTACTGTTTTTCTTGACATTATAACAGACAGTATGGAGATTTTATCTAATGGTGAGATTAAATTTTTGTTAGTATCTCTTATAAATATAAGTATTTAATTATTTACACACAACAATATAAAATAACATTAAAATTAAATCTAAACATTAAAAATAACTAAATAAACCAGGTCCGCTTGGAATAGTGGCAAGAATACTGGACGCATTTCCCTGCTGAATTGCGATGCTGATTCATTAAGCGAGGAAGGAGCCAGCCCTCTTGTCACCAGAAAAGATGATCTGTTTTGGGGATGTCTTTTTGGCATTTGATCCACACGGACCTAGAGTTTCTACACCAAACGACATGTTTACTGTAATATTTTTTGCGAGGGAAACCCTGAGATGAGACGGGGATAATGTGTCTAATAAATTGATTCGATTTTTATTACATTACAGGTTTTTCCCGGAACTACCAACCAGGGTGCCTAGCGAAAGATAAGTTTTTCTCATCTAGCTGATAATATTTTTGAGGCTATATGACCATCCTACTATGCATGATATTTTTCTATATTTGTAAAGATTTTGTCTGTCAAGGCCGAATATATTTTATTGAGTATGGAGTTTATTTGGGTATTCTGGATTTGAACATACTTTTCATCCGCTTGTACAATTTTATCTAATTAAATATGCAATTCAAGTAATCGGGTAAAAGGGACAAAATCAAGTGTAGGTTATAAGGTTAAGGTTGCTGTGACGAAATAAAAAAAAAACCACTTGATATAATTAATTTTATAAATTAGGAAAAATAAAGCTTAATTTGTAAAGATGTTGAGATTTGACCAGTTGCGAAAAACGATTTTGTTCTAATCACCTCTATAGTCAGTAGAGAAATAAACTTGTTGAATGTCGCAATCACAATAAACAGTCGTAAGTTATAGCGGCAGTAATGTTTTCGTGGCTTCTACTTAGTGAATTGAACATTAAAGAAGCCTTTCTTTATTTATTGTTGGTATATTAAAGGTTCGCTTCTAGAAAATGCTAAATTTGTTAAAGTGAAAATTAGGTACCATCACGGCTTTGCGGAGCTTGGCTATTGATATTGGTGATATCCTGATTATAAACAAAACAGGTATCAAGCTTGTCGCTGCACTTAATGGAAGTAGAGCTATCAGTAGGTGTGTACCATTATTTTTCAGAAGTTCGGACGTATCAACATGTATTGGAGGCTGATTTTAAATATAGAAACCAATATGGTCGCTGAAAGTTAATTTAACCACTTCGAAGCCTATATTAGACAAACAGACACACAAATATTCAAAAACAAAAATAAATCTTATAGAATCACTCTTGAGACTGTCGGTCTATCTGTCCGTCTGTCACAGCTTATTTTCTCCGAATCGAAAATGTTGAAATTTAAAAATTTAAAATAAGAACCCAATTACGGACGTATAGCGTAAAGTTTACTAACCTACACAAAAATACACAATTAACACTAGTTATTATAGCTCTAATCTAATCTAATATCTAATAGCTATACATAGTTTAATTTTCCAAAAACATTAAATCTAATCTAAACATTAAAATATTAAATATAATTTAAACATTTTTCCATACTGCTGCCGTACGGAAGCGTGCCCAGAACACTGGCTACATTTCCTCGCTGTATTGCCATACTGATCCTTTGTGCGAGGAACGCTTCTGCCCTCTGGTCACCATCGGCCGCGACGATAAGATAGCGTAAATAATCTAATTTCGATTTTAAGGGGAAAAATTAAAAATGTTAAAAAAAGTTTTTTTTCAAGTGCATCATGTGGCATATCAAATGAAAGGGCTCGTTACAAGAAATGCTTTTTTTTTATAATTATGTAAGTACATGATTTATGTACGTAAGTTTTTGCATCGTTTAGAAAATAAACGAAAATTGAGCGCCCTCCCCTTATCTACCAAACTACGCAGTCTAAAATTTTGAAAAAAAATTGGAAATATAGGACTACGCTCATACTTTACAGGAAAACGTAAACAAAAAATCTGTCTTAAAGTTCTCACGAAAAAAAATAGTACGAAACCTTCTCCACGCGAGTTCGATTCGCTCTTGGCCAATTATTAATTTCTATAGGTAGCTAAGCTAGGTACATACATTTTTCCCGTAGGCCAATTTGTTATCTTTTATAGCAACTTCATGACTTTCCTTAGATTAACGAATATCAGATTGGCTTCAGTATTCTCAGAGGTAAATATAAAACTCAAAACTTAGAATAAAATAATAACATTCTTATTCCCTATCCGATATTCTTGTTGACATACAAAGTCAAAGGATTATGCCTGCAAATTTCCATATGTAAAGTACGCCATCAATATTGACTCTGAGTGAGCGATGGAGATCCAAATAGGCGTAACTAAGGGTCGACATAATATTGCACATGTAAATATTGTTTGACATTAATTAATTCGTTTTCTGTGATGCAAAATATGAAATAAAATGATCTTATGAAAATCTGATATTCTGATATTCGACACCAAGAAAGAAATTTTACTTGCGACAACGATTAAAATAAATCGATTCTAAATAAATATAAACTATGGGTACCAAACGCAATCATTAAAAGAAACTCAGAACTTCTTCACGGGTTGTCTTACGGTCCCAGGGTACCCAGCGGAAGACCAAAGTCTCCCTATTTTAGATTTCATGCACTGTAATATTGAGTCTAAATATTATGTAATAATCCTAAATATTTTTCAGTGAAAGTCCTATTAGTAAGGGTTGTCGAATTAATTTGTTCCATTTTTATTATTTGGCAACAAAATAACCATTTCTTCAAATATACTACTCAAAACAAAATAATTATTTCATCATCATCATCATCAACCTTTTTAAGATCCACTGCTGGATCATTGGTCTCCCTCTAGCGCACCATTATTAGTAGTGGTGCTCATTGAGAGGAATTGCCATAGACACCACGCTTGGCAGGCGGGTTCGTGACTGGACGTGCCCTCCGAAGCACGAGGAGTTGATTTAAGCACATATTCTTAAAGAAAATTGGTGCTTAGCATTTTGGCAGCGAGTAGGACCCGGGACCTCCGGTTTCAAGTCCACAGTCCTACCAATTAGGCTATCGACTACCTTATCGAATTCTTTACTTCTTTCTAATTTCAAATACTGTTAAAAAATATAAATAAAAATTAAAAAACTACTTACAAACAAAAAACCCTATCAAAGTCGCTGTGCTCCAGCAGGAACCCCAAAACACTAGCTGTATTCCCTCTTTGTATCGCCAAACTGATACGTTGTCCTAGATATAGATTAAATGGATATATTTAGATCTGATAAACCAAATTAGATAGATAGAAATGTCTAATATATTGTGACATTATTTTTTACATTAGAAAAGTTTTCTGTAAATAAATAAACTTTATAAGTACCTGAGAATAGTGAAACAATTTATTGTAATTTGTATAGAACTAATGAAGTTGAAAAGTTTAGCATTGAGAAATCACGAAATGTTCTCTAAGTCTGAAATAAACTTTTAAAGGGCAATAAAAGCTGTTTCAAATCATGCAGACTAAGGTCTTTACTAAGTTAAATGCTAGTAAAGCCACTAATTAAGGGTTAGAACGTAGACTTTATAATTAAAGCACAAAACAGGAAACCTTTTGTCTTGATATATAGGTCTTCGTAATTAATTAATTATCTGAAATTACGTTCAAAATGTGCCTTTTAATTCGGTATTCCTATTATAGTTTTAGCGTATTATATTAATTTAAAATATGAAAACTCTA
Organism: Nemapogon koenigi; assembly: GCA_963924495.1. Taxonomy (NCBI): domain Eukaryota; kingdom Metazoa; phylum Arthropoda; class Insecta; order Lepidoptera; family Tineidae; genus Nemapogon; species Nemapogon koenigi. The sequence continues at coordinate 6,891,535 of OZ004646.1, forward strand.
GAAAGCGATAGATAGGTAGGTAATTTTCTCTAGAATAATCTAAATCTGTTATAAGTGTGTGGGGCCTCATCTCTGTCTCTGTCATTGTCTCAATACTGAAACCTGTATCGCGCTAGAGAAAATAATTTTAATTAAAATTACCGAATTAGCAAATTTTATTTCTAAAATGTTCGTAATATAGCCTGAAAAAGGTTTTAAGGAAAAGAAAAATTGGAAAAGTTGCCCAGAAAATTGGAAAATTCGGGAAAAACTGAAAGTGCTTTTTTCTATAGGATTTTTGTATGAATTCAAGACCATAAATGGGCTCCACGGGCGAAGCCGGGGCGGGAAGCTAGTAGGTATTTAATACATTGGCATATATGCAACTTTCCGGTGACAAGCGTTGGGGAGTATATTCCTTTTACTCTGAGTAGTTGGATTGTTGTGTATTGCCATATCAATAAGTATAATATACCCTTGGCCATTTTTGATTGATTTAAGTTTATGGTTTTACTTTATATTTTTTCAAATCGGACTGGTAATTAATTAGCGCATAAAACTCTTTATAAATATTAGCAAAGATAAACTGTAACTGATCAGTCTCACAGTCAACAGCCAAAGAACCACTAAATTACGACCAATTTATATCAAATTTTATCACAATTTCGTACATTGTTCATTTATGTAAAAACATTTTACGCGGTATAATGACAAGCACGTCAAATTATGTTTTAAGTAATTAAATTTTCAAAAACCACAATTTTCCAGCTTTTCCATCTAAATATACCTCAACAGAACTGGCCACTCGTTAGGTATATCCTCACAAATACCATCGGCTAAAAGAGGGTTGCCATAATTTGTTGATACAAAAATGGATGGTTGCCTTATAGATCCAAAAACTACTGGACCGATTTTGATTTCGGCGAATTGTGTTAATGGAATCGCATGAGCATGTGATATTAAAATTCCACCGGGGAAATATGCAATTAAATAGAAAGCCTATTTAAAAAAAGCAAGAGTTGTAAAATTTGGTACACACAATCGCCGAGCATATAAAAGAAGCGATAAAGGTACCTATGTCAGAATCGTAGCAAAATTTCATTCGATTAGTCTGCCTACCCCTTTTGGGATAAAAGGCGTGATAGATAAATAGGTAGATATATAGATAGTTTGATATTGAGATATAGCCTAGGACCTAGAGACTCTAAAGAGAGTGACAAAATATATTGTAACTAAACCGTTCAACGTTTATTAGTAAGGCTGTTAATTTATGCTAAACAAACCATTCCATTTCAAAGCTAGCATCTTTCCTGATAATGGTTCCTAATTAACTGAAGTGAATGTAAACCCTTTGTGACAATATATAGAGCTATGAAACAGTTATTTGTGAGCTAGCCGGATTAATAACAAATTGCTTTTGACATATAAACTAGAGTAGATGCCTACACTCAAACATGTATGTATTGTATTGTAATACATTTATCTAATTCAAATAAATTGAAAAGGGTATAATTTACGCGGACACCAAAAATATTTTTAAGACTCTAAGCTTAGGCACCAAATAAAATAAACAACTCCAAATAAAATAATTGACACTATTAAAAGTGTCCTAAAGTATAGCACATTATGATCCAAAATAATAGAAAAAACATCAGAAAATCGCACGCCTTGACCTAATATTTTATTTGGTTTCTAAAATGGATAAATGGTCACCAAGTAATGGATAAATGGTCACCAAGTAAGGTAGGTAGGTTAGGTTAGGTTAGTATAAAATTTATTAAGTATAAAGTGTATTTTAAAGGCGTCTATATATTTTTATGGCAGTCAATAATACCAAAAATGGATCTATTTCATAATATTTTAGGAAACGTAATTTGGTGACCATTCATCCATTTTGGTAACCGTTTAGAATTTTTTTGGTACAAAATAGATACATTTTTGGGCGCCGCTTAAACACAAGCCAATTGAAAATCTTAAGCAACGAAAATTTAGAATGTTATTAACATATGTAGAGAAGTAGGTTTTCCTTTTTCAAAATTCGTTATTTGAGAATATCTAACTTTTATTTACAAATTTTGAAAAAGAACCGGCCAAGTACAACTCGGACTCGCACACGAAGAGTTCCTTATCACAGTACAATAAGAATAGTTTAGTAAAACTTGGCCGGTTTTTATTATTCGTTGATTTATTTAAGAGTATGCATTATATTTATACTAGTTAGACGTTTGTATGTATTGCCATTAATAAGATGGAGCAATAAACACGTTTCTTACCCTCTAAAATTTTTTACTTTATTTTATTTTTATTATTTGTTGTTATAGCGGCCAAGTAGTTGATACCTACAAACTCTGTGAAAATTTCAAGTGTCCTCCTATTATGATTCAAAAACCCTGTGACACACGGACACATTTTTATTAAAATATCTCATTCCTTCGGGAAAATTCTTATTGGAAACTTTTATCTACCCATGCGAAACCAAAGCAGGTTGCTAGTAAGTATTGCATAAATATAAATTTAGCTTTAAAGAAATTAGTCCGGAATTACGGATCAAATTGCTGTGGTTACATCCAAATTAAACTATTTGTATGGGAACTTTCCGTATTTAATGAACCTATTATTGTTTTGAACAACTATTCAACCGCAAATAAATCACATTCTGGAATCTCTCCAAAATAAGGGCACAGAGAATAAGATAAATGCTTGGCTTAACCTACAAACATATTGACATATTCGGAGAGTACTAAAAGTTGCCTGTCTGATCTGTCTCATATAATACCAACATTTATATTTTATGATTATGATTTATTTATGATATATTTACCCACTCCATTAAGTGGGATGTCATTGAAAAGGTCTTTTGAAATAATTACGAGGTTTCATTAACCATGTTTTGTTACGAAATATTAAGCTTCGAAGTGGTATGCAAAGTTTCCCAAAGTTTAAATAAAATAAATAAAAATCTAAAAATAGAATTGGAATATGTCAGCCAGTGTCTGGAAGAGGTATTAATTTTAAATATAATAGGTATATAAATTAGTTTTTATATATCTTGTTTTTAATATATTTGTTATCTATACTAATATTATAAAGAGGGAAAGTTTGGAAGTTTGGATGTAGAGGGTAATCTCTCAAACTACAAACCGATTCTAAAAATTATTTCACGAATAGAAAGCTACGATATCCCTGAGTGATATAGACTATATTTTATTTTGTTTGAAAAGATCCACGGGCAAAGCCGGGGGCGGAAAGCGTTGTATATATTTTAGTTAAGTTTTATTAATTTGTATATATAATAAAGGTACCATGAATCAGTAGGAAATATTGCAACATCCTGGATTGGAACCTAGACTACGGAACCCTATACTCTATGAGTGGCCCGACACGCAATTGGCCACAACAACCTTCTCAAGCTTTAATAAAAATTTGTTAATACTGACGAAAGACGAAACTTAATTTTCTACGACATTGAGTAAATGGATGTCGTCATTGTCACACAAAATTAATTATAGCTAAGTAACAATAAAAATGTTGTTTACTTATGAAGGCTATTAATTAAAATATATTTTGTAGGTATATCATCTTTATTACTACGTAGTTGCAAACTGGGGGTCGAATCGAATTTATTTAAGAGACAGCGAGTTTGTTATTTTCCAAATTATTAGGGTTTCGAAGTCAAATGATAAGAAATTGAACCCTTATGTCTGTTTCTTTTTCTCAATAACCAACTAATTATCTTCTATCTATACTAATAATAAAGCTAAAGGTAGTTTGTTTGTTTGGACGCGCTAATCTCTGGAACTACAAGTTGGATTTGAAAATTTTTTTGATAGCCCAATTCTTAAGGAAGGTTATAGGCTACATAACATCACGCTACGACCCAAAGAAGCGAAACAGTACATAATAATCATTGCTATCGACTTGAAATTAGACAGAATCGTAGATGTCTGTAGATGTTGGCTTTATTTTCAGAGGGAGTACGGGTGCTGGCTTTACATGTCCTCCGAAGAACAGAAGTTTAGTTTATAGTTCAGCTCTAAAAATATATGGATATCTTGCTAGACTATGTCATAATAGAGTTCAATAAAGAAATATCCGCAACCCTGAAAGTGGCATCCTGACTTCATTATATGAAATAGCATAGTTTCCCCCAGGGTAAGCATCTCGTACCAAAGCCAATAAAAATATATTGCAATGTCGTTGGTCATATTATGTCAATAGAGATTTCTGTTCACCTAGGTACGATAATGTTACTATATAAAAATTCAAAGATAGTAAGGCTTTTCTGTTTTAGGATACCTCAAAAGAACTGGCATCATTAGGTATGTAGCCTCAAAAATATAATGAGGAACATTTAGCTATTTGCATATAGGATTAATATTTTATTTTATTTTATTTACATTACCTATACAGGCTGTAACACCGAGAACGGTCACTATGGGGAACTCTAAACTATAAGAGATAGAGAAATTAAAGCTTTTCACAGACGACGCAGATCATATAAGATATCTGCATATCTTACGTTATCGCTCTTTATGTAAATCTTTGGGAGTCATATGGGTTTTTTAAAATATATTTTGGCAGTTTTTTATCTTTAAGATCGACGACACACACGACGCAGATAATATACCCAAAGATTTCTATGAAGAGAGATACAGATATCTTACATTATCTGCGTCGTCTGTGTCGTCGATCTTAAAGATAAAAAACTGCCAAAATATATATTAAAAAACCCATATGACGACATACAAGAAACGTGTTTTATTCAGCGTTTTTTGCTCGATGTTAATAATGCTAATAATGGCAATTCATACAAACATCTAACTAGTATAACTAATAATGCATAGTCTTAAATAAAACAACAAATAATAAAAACTGGTCAAGTTTCTTGTGCGTCAAACTTGGTTTGACCTTAGTGCATATTGTTGAGTGTACGGAGCCCTTCGTGTGCGAGTCCGACTCGCACTTGGCCGGTTTTAGTCATAAATTGTATCTTTTTATTGTTGATGGAAGATTCTTAAAATTTAGATTCTTATATCAATATTTTCATTCCAGTTTTAATCAAAGCATCTATGGCATGAAAAATGTTGGCGAGCAGTCAAAATAAAATTTTTAATATCCCACAAACCATAATGTTTTCCTTTATATGACTTATGGTATCAATACAAATAAATACACATTTTTTATGAACACTAAAAATAAATCTTAATTTTTTTTTCTGTTACTTTTATATAAGTAGGGAAAGAAACATTTTAAACTTACCTATGTTCAAAAATAAAAGTATTACACGATAGTAAGGAATACAATTTCAAATTAAAACTTACTAAATTTAACTTCAAACTTTAACTTAATACTTCAGTCGCAATTTTACAAATACAATTGAGCTCTGTTAAAGTTTTCGATGTATTGTCGGCACAAAAAGCTTCCATAAAAGCTCCCGCCACGCTCGCGAGACTACGAACAACTGAGAGAGGAACATTTTCACCGCAAATTTCCTCATGTACGAATACAAGAGAAATTAGACATGATTTATATGTCGCACATTGAACGACACATCGGCAAGCCTTTGGAGTTGACGTATTTTATCTTTATCAGTACCTGTGACGGCTAACATTGGTTTTCCTCCTAAAACCCACTTATTATTGAATTGAGATAATAGTTAATTTCAAAGTTCTATATCTATTTTTCATCTATTAATACAAAACTCTTGAATTATATTGATATATAATATTCTGACGTAACTAAAAAACGAGCGAGCCTTATCGTAGTCTCATATGATGTGTAACATCTGACATCTCACCTTGGTAGTAAGCAACAACAATGTCTCGCGTTCTCCTTATCTATTTCTTCTCACACACACGCACACACTGTTGGTTGACAGTACCAACCTCTCGGAAAATGCAATGCGGTTGGTACCATCTGACGGCTCATTGGTCAAATCAAAAAGCACGCGCTTTCCCGGCTTCCTGTTACATACTTCTGTCCCTTTTCACGAAATCACTCCCACAGATTGCAGGAAAGCGAGAAGAAAGATGTTACACATAAATTTTTTTTAGAAAAGTGGTTGGTTCAAGGCGAATCTTATGATGTAGTTATAATTGGAAAACTATATGTGAGTATTAGAGCTTGGCAAAAATAGTATGTAATATACACATTCAGAGGCTCCTTTTATAACGAGTTAACTTTCCTTATTTATAGAGTAAAACATCATAATGATTCTTGATGCTTTTAGATTTAGCAAGTTTTCTCCTTGTAATTTTAGGTTATTGACAAGACGGCTTTCTACTTTTATTACAATGAATCCATTAAAATTATTATACAAACCTTCTCAAATAATAAAACAAATCAGCAATAATTAATAGTCAATTTTCTTAGATGTTTATTAAAACAACAACAATGAATAAAACAAAATATAAATAAACATTTAGATGTTTACTGATATATTTATTTACACAACAATATAAAACCTTAAAATAACTAAATAAACCAGGTCCGCGTGGAATAGTGGCAAGAATACTGGCTGAATTTCTCCGCTGAATCGCGATGTTGATTCGTTGAGCGAGGAAGGAGCCAGCCCTCTTGTCACCGAGATGTCAGTTGTGAGACTTTTTGGTATTTGAACTTTGAACCTAGAGTTTCTACACTGAACGGCACTTTGTAGTTTTCAATAATTGAACGTATTGAATATATTTGCGCCGTTTGTTAGACTGCCGCTGCAGCTCCCGCTTTGATTACTGTTTCCCTGAAATGAGACGGGGCTAATGTATTCACAATTGTCAATTACAAAGACGAAAGCATTATAGTTTTGAAGAATAATATATATTAAATAAATCGTTATCAAAGTGGCTTTGGAATTAATTTGGTTGGGTGTAATTAAAATATTTTTGGGCAACAGTGATATTTTTCGTGTAAAATAAATTTATTCCTTCATGTAATACGACAATGAACATATGCAAATTATTCTCGGGTCGTGATTTAACATGAAAATTATGCAATACCGCTTAACCTTTGGCTAACCTCCCTTTAATTAATGTGTCAATCTAATATAGCGGACTCCATGATACATTTGCAAACGCTCGTTTACAATTATATCCCACAGTTTCTGAAAGGTTGATTAAGAATTAATCTACGAATTATGTGAAAATATATGGACTTTTATATTAATTTTATTTCGTCGCAAACACTCGAGATCGCGATGGGTTAACTAATCACTGATTAATTTTGATTAACCTTTCAGAAGTTGGGTGTCAATCAGCGTCTCTTTGGAAAACTAAAAATTATCGGTGCTTCTTGTCTATCTGCTCAATACCCGTCGAGATTTTTCTCCAATATTCTAGAACTACCAATTCAACTGGCTAAACGAAGATTAAAGCTGACTCAAGGCAATATTTCAAATCAATATGTAAACGTAAAGTATGGGGAAATATGGGACGACGGACGGTTTACAATATTTATGCGCTAATAATTCAGTAACTGAACTATATAAAGAGACCTGAAAGTTGATATTGCATCAGCGTTGCCATTGTGGATTATACATTATATTTTAGATCCAATTTCACACCAACACGTATTAAAATCTCCTTATCAACAGATATTTATTTGTCAAAAGAATTTATTTCAGTATAGAGAGAGACCTTACCTAGAAACTTTCCTTTACCTCACATTGTTGTTCAGCTAAGTAAAGTAACACAATATCTCGAATTCGTAGTAGTTGGTAACTCTAGTTAACTTTAATAATGTTTTCTTCAAGAAATAATTTTTCTTTTAAGTATATTGTACTTATGATGACAAGAGGGATCAACATCCAAGATCAGGATTTTATTTCTTTAATAAATATATTTTTATAACGATATTATGTAAGTATATAAAGTAATAAAAGTAATTAAGTTCTGCCCACCACCTTTATATTCTGTCAAAGTTAAACACGTTTTTACGTCCATCAATTAATTAATTAATTCATTCATTCATACTTGCTGACTGCAAATGGGAAGTGACGTCACATTCATGTAAATTTATTATATTTTTTTATATGAAAGTAGACGTGTAGCGTATAAATCACCGAACATTTTTTTCTGCCACTTTTGGCGGGGGGAGGGGGAGGGGGGTTAAACGTAAAGTAAAGTACTAGCCCCTGTACCACTGTATTTTTCTGCCGTTATGTTGTCGCAACGGATTTTACGTTATATGATGGTTATGTTAAAATACTTGAAACATAATAATTATAAACACTATGTTTCCGCAAGTTTGACGTCCTAGATCGCCTTTCCCATTTACAATCATCACAATTAACTATTTTCCTATAGCTCTGTTTCGCGACACAAAACGATTCCAACGAAATCTAATGTAACTTATTACTGCGCACCTAGTCAGTTTAACTGGTCAAAGGGCAAAATATTGGCGAAAGGGGGAGCCCGTCTATGGCCCCTCCATAGGCTTCCCAGGACGTTATCGCGGGAATTTAAAAAATATTTTTATAAAAGAAAATAGAAATATTCAAATTCAATTATTTTATTTGGTGTAATAAACTTTCAGCAATAATGTCAACACCTAGGTCACTTATACGATTTTCAAAGCACTAGTTTGTCATGATTTATGAATTAGATTCAATGCTATTAATTATATTTAAAAAAAAATGGGATTTGAAACCTGTCAAAAAAGTCTGTGGTAGCAAGCATAATAATATATCTATCTCTAATAGAATTAGAAATTAGAAATTGTTGTAAACACATATTGGGCCCGTGCGAAGCCGAGGGGGGGGGGGCGGAGGTAGCTAGTAAGTTATAATACACTGTCGTTTGTCGAACAGCAAAATTTGATTTAACTTTTAGCTATTATAGTATCAAATAAAATTTCCTTGCAGTATGCTCGTTTTGTTTAAATTAATCTTTAGCTGTGGTTTATGGTCATAGAAGTAGGAAGGACGCGCGCCCCATTATGTTTATGGTGCTCGCGAAACACCAAATAGTATGAAAAAAATATATAAAACTTTCCTAGAATCATCAATAAGTGTGTGGGCGAAGACAAGTGACCGTCTGTTCCAAGTGCTCTATAAAAGGAGAATATTATGTCCATACACGAGAAAGCTTATGTTCGACAAGTTTGACTAAGTATTAGAGATTTTTCTGACGGGATTTCATGTCGTTCAGATAGAATAGTCGTTTTACAGTCTGCTTCCTCTGAGATACATGATGCGGAAAAATGGGACAAATGGGAGTTCTTTATTGTAAACAAGATAGTTTTTTTTTTAGTTTTTCATCTAGTTTCCATATTTCCCTCTAAAATTTAAAATAGTAAAAAGTTAAATTATATTGTTATACTTAACTTTAAATTTTAACGTTATTTAATTTCTGGCAATTATAATATTTTATTACGCAAAGATATTTCTTTCAAAAAAAATCAAATTACATTTAGTGCATTTATACGAATTGTGAAAAGTGCAGCTCTACCATATCCCTCTTTATGTGAAGTTACACTACAAACAAGGTATAATTTTATCATGCCTCACGTTTTATCGAAATGAAAAATACTCGATCATCTAAATGGCAATTCGGCTAAGCCGCAGCAAGCCCCAAAGTAGACTAGCAGCATTTCTTGCGAGGCGAAAATCGTGCAACTATAGTCACCCGTGTAAAACCCGCATTAGCATATCATACAAAAAAAAATTTTGAACTTTTGAAACAGCTATAACCCATGATTGGACCGATTTCTTCTCTGTCACAATTCCACAATGAGAATAACAAAAAATCTTAAAATATTCACTAATTTATCAGAGTTTATTGTCAAAATAGTCCAATTCCGTAATATTGGTCTCTATACAAGGTTTATATCACCTTATGTTATATCAAGAAGAAACTGTTTAATGGATTTTAGTGAAACTTTGAGGGATCATAGTGATTATTTAGACTTAGGATCAACTTTTTCTTAATCTCTATATTTTTATTGTTTTTCTTTCTTCACGGGTTGCCTTACAGCTCTTGAAACCGTGTTACCTCTTTTAGGCGATGGCATTTGTGAGGTTATCTAACGAGTGGCCAGTTCTGTTGAAGTGTATTTAGATGGAAAAAGCCTCTAAGTGTGGTTTGTCGGAATAAGTACATGAGTTTTTCATTATATAACTAACTCATTGGTACATACATACATTGCTTTGAGTCTGGATATGTTAAGCTATCTCTATAAGCCTCTATTTATTGCTGCCCGCTATTATATTAATCTCTACATTTCTTACAAGTCAGTTTAAATCTAAAAAATACAAACAAATAAAATACGACTTATACCACAATACTGCACGTACCTACTGTTACTTTAGCGGATAATTGAGAACGAAACCAAAACCTTAAAAATTACTTTCCTTCCTATTTTACAAATATCATTTTGACTTTCGACAGACATTTTGACATCATTTATATAATGAAATGTCATAAACTATATCTGTCGGAACACTGGAATATTTTTATACTTAACTAGCAGTTGCCTGCGACTTCGTACGCGTTGTATTAGGAATACAACGTTTACACCCATTTCACCCCATTAGGGGTTGATTTTCGAAATATCCTTTTTTAGTGCACTTCTACACCCCCTAAGGAATATACCTTCCAATTTTCATATTTATATATTCAGTGGTATAGGCTGTGCGTTGAGTGTCAGCGACACGACAGTTTTATGCATTTAGATAAACAAAATTAATATCTAAGTTGTATGTAGATTAAAGTTGTTTGAAATTCATAGAATTTGTTGAACGTTTTTTATATCTCTTTAATTTAAAGAACGTCAACTCCCAGCTAATGCTGAATTTATAGTCAAAATTACAAAAACTGAACCTTTATAATTTCGTCATGTCCTGACGTTTCTAAAATAAAACTAACCAAGTTCGAGTTATGGTTGCATTCGTTACTCAAGGACAAAAATATAAAGTTAAAATGAAACTTCTAAAAACCTGTCAGACTGTCTACATTTAAAAGAACTTTAGATGATAACATAGAAGAAGCCAAAAACTAGGAAACATTAAATATACTTACAAATTAAATTATAAAGTTCTACTGAATAGAAATTTCTCATACTTTGCGGTCTTCGCTCTTTGTTGTTAAAAAGACTATTATTTGTTCAGAAAATAAATGACAAAGTATTTCCCGGTGACAATAAAATGTCTAGTGCTTTTCCGTACTACATCTAAGACATTGTGGGTTTTGTAAATCATTAAAAATATCCTGAAAAAGGTACAATTGTCGCTCATGTTAGTCAAAAGATATTTCAATTAGCGGTGCAATTCGGTATGTAAAGTAAAAGCTAAGGTACGATTTTTATATTTTTATTTTAAAGATTAAGCTATTTTGAGAAACTAATTTGAATATTTTTGATTTCTATACAGTAGTTTTTTTATAATAAATTATCAAAGTTTTGGCACTGATGACGTCATTTTGTCGGCTGAATACTTCAATACCTTTGATATGTTGGTACAGAAAAAAGAACATCTGTATTCTTTGACTTTGACATTTACCAAAAAATAGTGTTGCCGTCTCTAAATCCTAAAAAATCTACCAAAACCTACCACTTTTACATAAAACATATTAAAACAACAACAAAGAAACACATCTTTACGGCTTTTATACCGTAGTCTGCAGTTGTTGTGATACAAAATATATACAAAGGTCAAAGAATATCCTACCATAAAAAATGCTTTAACGTTCTTCCTAAATAATAAACTAATTAGGTATAAAAACTACTGAAATAGTAGTATATCTAGTAACAGGGTAACATTGGTTGACAAGTTGACAAGTAAATATTTTGCTTATATTTAGACGATATAATGACGTCATTCATAGGTGAAATGTAGGTTAAGTAAATTATTTGTTTTTGAAAAAAATAAAGACAATCTCACGATTTTAAGAGTTATAAATTGAAAAATACGGATTATTAAACCAATATCTCGAAACGGTTTTGGATTCAGCATACCTTAACTTTTACTTTACCTACCGAATTGTTTATCATGAGAATATGTATGTTGACGTCTATGGGTAAGCGGATACTTACAAATCACAATTCTGATACATCAGATTAAAATGACGTCTTTGTTGGTTTCTTAATGTCACCCAGTTGATATTCCTAATAAAATTATAAATGTGAAAGTTTGACTCTGTCTGTCACTGGTAATATCAAACAAAATATTCTGTTTTAGTACATAATATTTTGTCTGATATTACCAGTGACAATTACATGGAGTGGTAAATATTGATAAATTTGTGAATGAAACGCTAGACTTGGGTCTACATAAGATCTCACAACTATTTATGGGCTGAGAGTCGCGAGACTTGGCTTAATTTTTTTAAATTCATATTTTAATGAGATTTTTATACTTTTAATTTATATAATACTAAATTCTTAATAATACTTTTACCCTACTTTGTAGAGGTTGTTGGAACTCACAATTTGCTGTTTTTTATTTTTTTCCATTGTACCTATAATGTTAAATTAACTACCTCGACGATAAATTTCAAGTTCCTAGGTCACCTGGAAGTAGTCTAGAATTTTGATGAATGAGTCAGTCAGTCAGTGAGTGAGTGATAAACGTTTTCGGACGTCAATATCTCAATAATGGGAAGAGGTTATTATTTAATAACTTTGGGATTCTAGGTAATCAGGAGGTTAGAATTTAAGTTTTACGTATAGGTACTCACGGCCGGTGCTTCGCCTGTGAACTTGGCTGATACACTGCCGTGTGTCTAAATATAACTAATATACATTACATGTATATTTACGTATGAAATACCAAGAAAAACCACAACTGCGGTATCAACTCATTTTCACACTTTTACTACCGTCATTTTGTTCGCTATTGGAATGGAATTACAATAAATTTTTATGCCGGGAAATCATTTTATTGTCCCAAAACCAATTCTTCGGCTTTTATTACAATAATAAGCCTACAGCAGACATATTCCAACCTCCTATAACCTTGACTCCTTCAAGACTCTTGGTAATAAGATCCTTATTAACTGTTCTAAAGAAATTGGAGTCGACCGAGGCTCTCTATCAACTGTCCAATAACCATAGAGACATAGAAGTCTAAATTCGTAAAACTCTTTAGGGTTTTGGTCCAATCCTTTGAGCTTAGTCTTTAAAGAAGTGTTAAAAAATTTAGCTAAGCTTAGCTCAAATTAAGCATTTCACTTTAAGGCCAGAAACTTGAAAACTCGGAATTTGACAGGTATTTATGACCTGCAATAAAAGTTGCTTGTAGCTATAGATCTGCAGAGATGAAGTGACAGTGATGTGCAGCGACAGACCTGCCACGTGATGGTATGTATATTATCTACCGTAGGACAAGTGTTTCTCAACCTTTTAGTGTCTGTTCACATTAGAACCCTAGCAATAAAGACATTAAATGTAAAATAAACTTTATTTCAATTAACTATAGGTAATATTGTTTTAAATACAATCAAAATTTGCTCTGCTCTCGGAGCCGGTCTATGTCAACGGACACGTATACATTAAAATCCCTCAAATATTTTAATCACATTTCATTGATTATATCAACAAGGATTTTAATTGATTTAAAACACTGTATATTTAAAACATCCTCTATGTTATTATTAAGTTCAGCAACGGGCTTGCCACCTGTTCTGTTCAATATGGACAACTGGCAAAATGTGGACACTGTTACCGGTGTTTCTAGCCACACCGCAGGGTATAAAAGCCATGAAGGTGTGTATGTGTATTTGTATGTAAATTTTTATGTATTGAAAATACCCAGAAATTGCGTTGCACTGCGAAATTTCCTACTATCATAAGCCAGGCTTTAGAAAAAGGACAAATGCCTTCCATCAGAAGTGACGTAGAAAGCTAGATGTGCCTTAAGATAAACTTATACAATTAAGATAAGACTTTGGGGTCATTTCTGTCTCAGGCGATGTAGGTATGATCATCTACTTTTATCTGGATAGAGACCACGATTAACTTTACTAGTACTACTAATTTTCCTTGAATTTTCATAAGAATGCATTGCTTTCAATTTCATCAGCAAAAATTAAAAAAGTATGAGTAAAATAAGTTGTGACCAAAAATCGTATACCGGTAGTACAGTATTTATTGATAAATACTTAAATCCATTCCTGAAATTGAAATTGCCAAAATAATGAAAATAATACTCAAGTTTTAACGTAAATACTCGTATGTCGTACCTATTGTAATAAAAGAAAAACAATAGAAGAGAGGTTTCAAGTTCCCTGATTTCCTATAATTGTCTGTTTATAGCATGTGTGTAGGTAGGTCTTACTACGTACAAAATTGTAATATACCTACTCAGGGGCGTGCACTCCATACATGCAAATAAGCACTGCATACCCTGTAGTGCCATACATAGATGCCCTATTTTTAATAACAGTTATTTGCTGAATATTTTTTTTTTAAATGTTCGACGCGCCATCTTAATCTGTCGAAGTGTCACCCGTCCGTATGCATTCACCCACGCGACGCGACATCAGCGCCTCTAGTGGCAGATGCAGTGCTAGCGACTGCTTATTCTCCATACAAAATCCTAGATCAGTTTCGTGTAAGTACGCAACTATAATATCAAAGTGTGCGTAAAAATGCATGCATGTGTAGGTGTTTTAGAAGCACTGCCTCCGAGGTAAGCGGTTTGAATTGAGAAGGCCTTGCAAATGCTTTAATTACAGAGGGACGAGGGTAAACTTATTTTAGTCGGGTTGACAAAGACAATTATTATTTTGTGAGTGCAATTTCTTTACTTAATTGTTTTATGCTAAGTTTCTGTTTATGGTTTGCGCAAGTTATTGAGTAATTTAAGTTTTTTGTATTAAGTGTAAAATCATTATAAAATGGAAAAATATACCTGTGAGACTTGCTTGGGTGAAGTTTGTTTAAAAAAATTAAAAGATATTTTGACGATAAAATTAAATTGATTTCCAAGGGCGCGCCGTTGAATTAAGTTGAATTAGTGGATTTAACACAAAAAAGGTAATATTACTCGTACTTTCAATAAAGAGTTTTACGATAACTATAAATGGCTATGCGGATGTTTACATACAAACAAATTGTTTTGTTTTCCTTGCATTTTGTTTTCAAATCAAGATAAAAAAAATGTTTAGATTTATAATGGATATTCAGGTTTAAATAATTATTACAAAGCGGCTGCTAAGCACGATTCTTCAGAAAAACATCTGGATTCGTGCTTGAAGCTCCAAATTTTTGGTAAAGATATAATAGAGACTAGTTTGAAGTCTTTTTAGCCATGCATACCCTGTCTGAAATCTCTGTGCACGCGACTGTACCTACTCGTATTTACAGATTAAATTTTGTATTGGCATTCCAAAATATTTGACAAGTACCTACAGTTTTATAACCTCAGAATGTTATTCTGAGTTTATAACATTCTTAAAGTGTCTTAAAAATAATATGACGAGGATTTAGGAGATTTAGGGTTCGGTAGCTAACTTATAATTTTGCCCCTTACGTCCATCCGTTTTAGTTTATATGTCTTATATGAAAAATCCAACCAATTTTAGGTAATGCGTGCACAATCAAATACACGAACTTTTTTTATTATTTGGAGTAGAAATTTGACGTTTGTTTACTGAAAAATTTGCTTGATAGGGTCTCTGGAATATCAAAGAGGAATATGTTATCTCTTATACGGTCAAAGATCACTTATATACATAATACATATCAGAAAGCTTCCAATGGTAAAATATATGCAACGAAACTCAAGGATAAGAAGCTCTAGTTTCATAAAGTCCTTATTTGAATTTGATCCCTACATACTTATTTATTTATTTTTAAAACAACGTCTGGCTGTCCCATATCTAGAACTATTTATTTCATAACATTTACTCATACTGTATATAAAATACATTATAATTAAAAACTTATGTACATAATCCGAGAAACCTCACTTAGAAGGCTTTTCTGTCTAAATATACCTCAACAGAACTGGCCACTCGTTAGGTATAGTCTCACAAATACCGCTGGGTACCCTGAGACCGATAACTCGGTTTCAGGAGCTGTAAGGCAACCAGTGAAGAAAAAAAAACACAATTTTGATGACAAGGTCGACCAAAATCCGAGATACGTTGTTCACAAATAATCCAAACTAAAATATTTGTAATCGGGTATGTGAGCTGAACTCTCCACCCAGCCATCGCTCGTATTGTTCTCTTTTACAGAACACAAGTTGGGCATTTTCAAATAAATAATACCTATTTTCGTAAATGGAGTTTTCACAGATAAATTTGAATTTGGCTAAGCTTAAAATAACATTATAAGGTTTTATTTTCATGAAATCTGACCACGGAACGAGAATAGGTATACTAATTATAATTTCAAATGGAAAACAGATGTCACTGTTTAGGCTCCCAAACGCTACATAATTTCATAAAGTTCTGCTATATTGCAAAAGTTTATGTGTATGTTTTTACTTTGCAACGCCGAAGGATTTATGTAATTTAGTCCAGAAATTGATCCTGGATTAGCATATATTATATGGGCGTAATTGAGTAGTAATGTAGGATAAAATGTATAGATCAAGGGAAGTAGTTCATAATTATTTTTCACTGCCCCTACGAGAATATGGCGTGAAATCAGGAAAAGACGGGGAAGCCTTCTTGAAATCTCGTAGAACATGTGAAAAATCTTCGCGTCCTTGAAATGCTTCATTCCTTTAAAATCAAGCAGTAACTTTCTAAAAATAAAATAAAAATAAATAAAATTGCCTTTAGTGACGTAAATTGTAAATTAAATATAGTAGGTATTTTTACGCATGTAATAACAGGTGTGGCGGGCGATCCACCGTTCACTCTCCTAATGTATCGCAATTAATATGATATAATGTCAATAAGGATATATCTTACATTTTAAGGCAAGGGTATCGATTTTCAATAATTACTTTAGCGGTTGCTTACATAAAAACAATATTTTATGACTGAAAATGTAGAAGATAAAAATACATTCTGTGCAAAAAATCTGTCACTTCGTCAATGCCCTTCAAAATTGTGGGGGAACTCTTAATCTGTGGTCGTCTTGAAAGTTGTAATTCTGCCTAACTGCCTAAAATTCGAGCCTAACGTTTATTTAAATATATACTAATATTATAAAGAGGAAAGATTTGTATTTTTGTATGTTTGTGTGTATGTTTGTAATGAATAAACTCAAAAACTACTGTGCCGATCTCAAAAATTCTTTCACCATTGGAAAGCTACATTCACCCTGAGTAACATAGGCTATATACCATCACGGGAACGGGGTGGGCAGAGGTGACATGACAAAAGCTATGTATGGAGTGTATGTTTGCCAACATTCTGAAATAGTCACGTACGAAGTCGTGGGAAACAGCTATCGTATATATAATTTTAAATTAACAAACTGATATTAAATTTTCCGGAACAAAATGAAAGTTCATCAAAGCTGGAGCAGCGCTTAGGAGTAAGAGGCTTGCAAATTCTTAGAAAACAGAATTTATGCTAGCGATTACTGTCCTTTTTATGGGCCATGAATTCTTGGTAACAATGTTGCGACTCAATCTCAAAATACTCGAGCCTTTGCCCTAGACGGATATGAAATACTAGATGTATACGAGTAAATAAACCGCTTATATCATCATTTTTGTAAGGTTCTATATTAACTGTCATAAAGAAAATCTTGTGTGATTTATGAAAGTTGTATTTTATAACAAGCATTAAATCAAGTTTATAGAGTTAAAAACAAATTGAAAACATCAGACGTGGTATTAACTAGGCATGACCACGGGTTCGATCCCAGATGCTGGCTATGTACCAATGGGTTTTTTAATTAAAAACTTATGTATATAATCCGACAAACCACAGTTAGAGGCTTTTCCATCTATATATACCTCAACAGAACTGGCCACTCGTTAGGTATAGCCGTATAGCCTCACAAATACCATCGGCTAAACGAAGGAGACTTGGTCTTCCACTGGGTACCCTGAAACCGTAATACGGTTTCGGGATCTGTAAGGCAACCCGTGATGAAATATAAAAAAAATCAAACATCAGCTAAAATACAAGCGTCTCAGTGGCAGTCAGCACTCTATCAACGATGGCGTAAGGATAATCTGAATTTTATATGAATCTATGAATCCCTTGATAACTCCGACCTAGTAATACCCGATTTTTTTAAGTATTTCCATTTCCCAATATATGAAGAGATATTTTTAACCATACAAAAATACACACACTCATGTAACATATTCAATCAGCATTTTAGTATAAACACAATAAGTATATCCGCCTCTTAATTTGATAGCGTCTGTCTTCGCCACACTCAAAACAGTAAACAATTCTTCACAACGAGTCCAGATATCCAGACTTCTATATTTAGACGGAAATAATATCTATAGCGGAAAACTTTTAGTGACAATATAAAAGACTCGATGTCGATAAAAATAAATATCGAAACAATATCCAATGTCGAATCAAGTTATAATGATTGTTATTATAAACATTATATTATTCAAAGGTTTCATATTCACATAGAGTACAGTCGTATTAGTTCGATATTCGATAGTATCTTTTATACCATTCGTATATTTTGTTAAAACAGATAAAATAAATAAATTAATGAAACATGTATTATGACCTTGCGCCATTTTGTGACTTTCATACTTAAAAAAAGATAATAAGGGATGCAAATTATTGAATGCCTGAAATACTGCTAACCTCATTTTCAAGGTATGTCTGTAAGATAATGTCGAGAAATTATTATATCCTTAAAAAAGTCAAGTAAGTACATTATTATCGTTATCGAGCTTTAAGAAAAATTAACATAAAATGACAGTTTTTTCAAAATTCCTGAAAACCAGTAAACCAATTTTCATGAGAAAAAAAGCATAGGCAGTCATGGGGACTGCCGACAGAAGTGAAAACTATATATCGTCTAATAACGCAACGGTGTGTGTACCTGCAAACATTAAAAAAAACTGTCCGAATTGAGAAGTTTCTTCTCTTTTTTTTCGCCTACATACAAACTTACAAACTTTACCTATTTATAGTATTCGTTTTTTTTAATTATTATTATATATGTAGTATAAGTATAGATGTATATTTAATTGTTGCAAAAATAACAGTACGAAAATCCAATAATATAAATAAAATATTGCAATTTGGCAATATCTTTTTGAAGCACATCCGCTCAAGAGGCGATTCAGTCGAGACAACAGCTATCCACTTAAAACTTTAATATCTGCGAGCAGGTTCT
The DNA here is from genome assembly GCA_963924495.1 of Nemapogon koenigi. NCBI lineage: Eukaryota > Metazoa > Arthropoda > Insecta > Lepidoptera > Tineidae > Nemapogon > Nemapogon koenigi. The sequence continues at coordinate 6,910,732 of OZ004646.1, forward strand.
ACAATTGCTTTACACTAGCTAGAATTGCCACTTTCTTGTTTCTTTGAAATTGTTATAAAAATGTTTAAAAGTAAAATGACATAAATAGACGTGTTTATCTACGATATAGTTGGTATCCTATATTTATTTAATTAATAGGTTGGCTTCAGTAGGCTTCTTATATTTTTTTCATGTCTTATCCAGTAATTAATAGTACATTTTGATACAAGTGCGGAAAGTATGTCATTACTTCACGAGTCCCGAGCGGACTTGGCACGAGCCGCAAGCGAGTGACAAAAGTCGGGACGAGTGAAAATGACAGTTCCGCACGTGTGTCAAACGACGTTTTTCAATACATTTGCAAAAACGACAATAAAACAACAAAAATAAATCCAATGCACAATCTTCTATTACGTGACCCACTCGATTTGACAATCAGTTGGTCAATTGTTACAATGAAAAGTTTCTTCTCATTGACACATATTTTAATATACATAGATAGTGGCGCCGCCGCAGTGCCGGGTAGCGTTTACAAAGTAGGTAGAGCGCGGGGTCCGGTAGTTATCTGGATGTCAAAAATAAACTCTTTGGTATGTATACATTGGGATACCTTTGTCTACGAATTGGAACCAAAGACCTAGTATAGTAAATTTAAAAAAAAAGGGAAAAGTAAAAAGCACTAATGCGTAAAATGTAACTTTCCGCACGATTTACAGCTACGTAAAGTACCACTTTTCGAGCAACTATATTGAAAAAAACATTTTTCTATTCCAGTGAAAAATCTATTAAAATAAAAAATACCCATATCTATATAATATTTGGTTTTAATGATTCTGAGTAATTAAGGCTAGGTACACTTTGTGGCTTCTAAAACGTTTGATTGGTTATATTCGTAGCACATCAGCTCGGAGCCGAAATATGACCCTCTTAACCCAGTTATACCACTTTTGATTGATGAGCTAGTTAACGCATCCTTCCTTTCTAAGTATACATACGGTGTTCATAGAAATTAAGTACCTTTGTGTATATTTCACAGAATTTCGCAGTTTCAAGCAGGCGAAATTCATGATTTTTAGACATACTATTTTAATTTCTTTTTATTCATTTACAACTTAACTAAAATGTACAAATTTTAAAACTATAAATACAAATTATAAAAGGAATACCTCTTCCAGAACCCCTCCCTGTGGCATGGTTCCCAAAACACTGGCTGCGTTACATCGCTGAATGATTAAACTGATCCTTTAAGCAAGGTAAGCCAGCCTTTAGGTCACCCGAGGCGTGGACTAGTCTCGTACCTAAATTTTTCATGAATATTTTTATTTCGGCAGTTCATTGTTTCCATTTTAATTATTACTTATTTTTTCAGATTTTCGTAGCTCTTTCGAAGCTCCCAAATTAATTACATTATATAGAAAGGATATATGAAAAAAAAAACAACAAAGGATACAGAATGTAATCAAATTAATAAACTGTTGAAAGGGCTTTGTGGCTCCTTTACAAATGAATGAGTAAACATGTAATTTCCAAACAATTGTTTTTGTTTTCTTATTTTATTTCAAAATGATATAGATATCGACCTAAGGTTTGGGATTGAATGATACTGTTGTGATTAAAATCAAGAAAACCGTTGTATTTATATGGGAACGTTTGGAAATTATTACATAAACATTACAAATTAATAAAAAAAAAGATTCTGAGCAATGCTAAAAACACTCGCAAACAACGGACATCTGAATGATGAATTGTCTCCAAAAAATCAAAATAAGAAACGAAGATCAAGACATTTATACTTTCCGAAAAAAAAAAGGTTTTTTATAGACTCGCCCTTGACTGTTTCTTTTTCATTTAGTTTTAATATTTTTGCATCAAATGCCTGTATATAGTAGTAGAATGTTATTATCCGTGATATCAAAATAAAATATGATTTGTTTTCCTATAGAAGAGATAACTTACGAGGGCAGAAAAATTTCATATCATGCAAACGCCCCATTCAGACACATACCTACTCAAGTCATAACTACTAATATATCACCCGGATTTGTTTATTGCAAGAAACTACGTACCATAATGACTTTTATACCTTGCAGTGTGACCAGAGATACGTTACGATATTCTGTAGCTATACAGTGGCTTAACTATGTGGTCAAGGGCCATACGTCCTTTATTTTGCCAAATAACTCCGGCCTCAGAAATGATTGAATATTGGTTTTATTTAGGTATTCTGAACTCGTTCTAAGTATTATAAATCTAGATACGCAATAAACCAGTTTTTGACAGTTTGTTTCAAGGAAGTTTTTTTTAGTCAAACTGAGTCTAAATACTCTTTTTTCGAAAGCTCCCCTTTCGCTTCTTTTATATTCATCATACCTTTCATACATCCTCGGTGATTGTGTGTACTTTTAATATTTCCATCGATCAATACATTTTTGATATGTTCAATACAAGGTCGCCTAGATCGTCCCTCTGCCAGCATTTCCTTTTACTTCAGCCATACTTTTTAGTCAATCTATCATCCTTCATTCTTTCAACGTGTCCAAACCAGGGTAAACTACTTTTCTTCATTTTAGTCACAACATTATTTACATAAATATTACATAAGTAATAAAATATAAGTAGCTATAGATTTTGAGTAGGTAATTAGTAATTTTCAATTATAATATGGCATATAAAATTACACCGACTCGACACCTTACATTACAATCCCAAGACCTAACAAAATATAGGTATATCTTAGGACTTTCTTTATGGTGCAATTAACCTAATTCGTACTACGAGAATGCTGAAAATAGACATCATTCTACGGCTTAAAATGTGTGGGAGGAATGAGAATAGGTTTCTCAAATGTAAACTTGCAATAGAAAATCTCTCTACATAATACCTACGTACCTACTTGCCTTTGAGTATATACCAAAGGAGACGTGTAGCGTGTAAATCATCGAACATTTCTTCTGCCACTTTTGGCGGGGGGTAGGTAAACGCCTAGTACTAGCCCCTGTACCACTGTATTTTTAATTTAACGATACCAACGAAATCTAAGGTAACTGGTCAGTTTAACTGGTCAAAGGGCAAAAAATTGGCGAAAGGGGGAGCCCGTTTATGGCCCCTCCATAGGCTTAGTACTCTATGCTACTTGCGGATCATATTTAGGCTGTCCAATAAACAGGACAGATGGCAAGCTTATTGGCAAATATATATGCTCTGAAATAGATGTCGGTAACTATTATTGTCAAAACAATACGGACACATTTAGGTGCCCTCCGAAGCCTCCTTCTTAACTACTTATAGAATACCTATACTAACTAGATTTTGCCCGCGGCTTCACCCGCGTGTCATTGAGTGTACATTAAACAAGTCAAATGTTGTCTGTCTAGTACCTATTGATTGTTTAAAATTGGCAAATATATGCTCTGAAATAGATGTCGGTAACTATTATTGTCAAAACAATACGGACACATTTAGGTGCCCTCCGAAGCCTCCTTCTTAACTACTTATAGAATACCTATACTAACTAGATTTTGCCCGCGGCTTCACCCGCGTGTCATTGAGTGTACATTAAACAAATCAAATGTTGTCTAGTACCTATTGATTGTTTAAAATTGGCAAATATATGCTCTGAAATAGATGTCGGTAACTATTATTGTCAAAACAATACGGACACATTTAGGTGCCCTCCGAAGCCTCCTTCTTAACTACTTATAGAATACCTATACCAACTAGATTTTGCCCGCGGCTTCACCCGCGTGTCATTGAGTGTACATTAAACAAATCAAATGTTGTCTGTTGTCTAAAAGCTGAAGCAAACCATATTTATTTATAGATATTTATAAAATTAGATTTTATAATTTCATTATATTGTCATAACGATTTAAACACAGTACAGTAGACTTAATTTCTTAAATAGGATGTATCTCTATTGAAATATATATCTACATAATGGAGACTTTAAATAATTTCTAATTTTGTCTATACGTTACTTACTTTAGCAAACGGTTTCACCTGCGTGGAAATTGAATGAAGAAAAAACATAAAACATGAATAATTTAGCTTTATAACATTGAAACAAATATTGAAATCGGTACAGTAGTTTTCGAGTTTACTTCTACAAACAAACAAACAAACAAACTTACACACTATCTTTATAATATTAGTGCATTATCGTGCGTGCGTCATTTATTACAGTCAGTGCGTTATTTTTACAAGAGCGGAACCGATGGAAAAGTCTAGTATGCGTAATTTTACTTCTCAATATAAGACCACATTTATACTTCGCTTCTTTTTCCTAAGCTTCCATTTCAAATGTTATGAGAGATTTATGTCCATTTCGAACAACCTTTATGAGAATAAATCTACGGTATGAATATTCTTAAAACCTGATCAAGAGCAAATCGGGCTTGAGCAATTAAGGTTTCATAACAAAGATAAAAAAAAGTTATATCGTAATTACGTATAAAATTTAAATCACAAACCCTAAATGCGGTCATGAGAAGGACTCTAGTACCTACGTTCTGAACACTGAAAAAAGTGTTTTAGGGTTCCGAATATCTCCGATGAAAAAACGGAAACCCTTATAGGATCACTCATGTGTCTGTCTGTCTGTCTGTCACAGCTTATTTTCTCCAAATCTTCTGGATGAAGAATTTTGGAAGTTGGTACATATATAGAGTTTCATGACTCAATCACGGACGTATAGCGTAAATATCTCAGAAAATACTGAGTCTAAAATTTTGGAAAAAAATAGGGAATATAGGGCTTTGAAAACCTAAACGAAATCTTATCTTAAAGTTCTGACTGAAATAATGGTACGGAAACCTTAGCGCGCGCGTGGTAATCGCAACTTGGCCAATTATTTAAAATAATTTTCATTGACATACATTTCTTGCACTGATACATTGTATACAACCTCTTTGTAAAGGTAGGTACCTACATTTTTTTTTCACGGGTTGCCTTACATCTCCCGGAACCGTTACCGGCCCTAGGGTACCCAGTGGAAGACAAAGTCTTCCTCATTCAGCCAATGATTTTTTGGGGCTATACCTAACGAGTGGCCAGCTCTGTTGAGGTATGTAGATGGAAAAGCCTCTTTGTTTGTCGTACCTACTTATTATGTTGTTAAATTCATGTAATTAGTCATTAAAATATTAGTGTAAAAAATTACCTACTTGTGTTTTAAAACCTTCTTTATGTAACAGTTGCATATACTTGAATAACTAATTAGAAACCTAGACAATAATTTTCGTACACTTTGAGTTTTCTTCATTCATAAATTCACCAAAAAATTAATTAATACCGTTCAAGTTCCTAAGTACGTCGGTTTTGAGAAAACGGTAATTTTGGCCAGACAGATGAAAGCAAAAGTGACCATATTCCGTTTGTTTTCGTAGAGGTACGGAAATCGGGTTTTGTAGAAGTTTGTATTCAAAAGAGCGTATTTACTGATCGGCAATTTGATGAACTGTGTGCCTTCGTATGATTAATTGTATGGATTTGAGGACTTACCCATATCATATTGCATGTTTTGGTTTGACTACGTGAATAAAACTAGAACAAACCGGAAAATTTTCAATTATTTATTACCAAAGTTGAATAAGTTATTGTGAGCACAAAGATAAAAGTTTCAGACAAGCTTCTAAAACTATCTAGAAAATATCGCTGACATGCCATCAAGGACTTTAACTGTGCGGGCGTTTCCTAAAACACAATGTCGTGGACAAACTATATCTTGCTTTTAATTTTCAAACTAATTAAATTATAAAAATTTCTTTATATGAAGTTTCATCAAAATCCGTTCAGTGATTGAGTAAAAAAACTGTTTTTAGGGTTCCGTACCAACCAACGATATCTGTCTGTCTGTTCGTTTTTCTATCAGTCAGTATAACTAATAGCTTCTAAACGAAATGTGATAAGACTTGAAATTCATTTTAAATATTCTGTAGGTATTAACCGCGGCCTAAAGATGTAGAGAGAAAAAGTTTATTTAAGGCGACGCATCACAGCGCAACGAACTCAGTTTTACGCTCGACTTATTTTGTCCATATCTCTTTAGAAATATGTGAGCAAGATGGACTACTATTAAAATCGATAAGATAACCAAGGATAATATAAGATAGACCAAGGTTCACGTACCAGAAACATGAGAAAGTACGATTTCTCAACAAAACCTGTCTTGCGATACCAAAATTCTAGACATGAGCATTGAACCGGGTACCTCCGGCTTCTAGTCGAAAGCTCCAAATTATGTATTTAATTTTGATTGAGCAATCAATAAATTCGTTAAGATGGTCCAGTGTATATCTACCTAATTAACACTGAATTTCGGGGTAAAATCAAACCTCCCGAGTATTAATTATAATGTTACGGAGAAGGCAAGGGTCTTCGTATGGGTAAACCCACGGGTAAATCATATTATGTGTACCTATCATGTTGCTCTATACTTTAACGTATATTTTGCTACGAATTTGCTATAGAAATACAATGTTAGAGTTATCTTGAAAGATTTCAGACGAAAAATACTTACAGAAAATAATGAGTTCGTTGGAACTCTTCGAATATATTTGTACTAGTGATCCGCCTCGGCTTTGTGCGGCTAGAAAATATCAATATTTCTAGGGGATTAGTTTTCAGAGACAAAAACATATTGTCTCTCTGGAACTCCAGCTATCTTGTACAAGAAAGAACGTCGATCTGTTTCTCAGTTTTGTAGTGAAAGAAAGACAAACCAACAAACAATCAAACACACTTTCATATATATACTAATCTATGCTAATATTAAAGTTTGTAAAGGGTAATCTCTCAAACAACTGAACCGATTCTAAAAACTCTATTACGAATAGAAAACTACATTATTCCTGAGTGTTATAGGCTAATTTTATTTTGTTTGAAAATAGCCACGGGCGAAGCCGCGGACGGAAAGATAGTTTATAATATAGTTCGGACTAGATAGGATTGTCAATTTTCAAACAAATACTAAACCTAATTAAAATTTTGCTTGATCTAGGATTCGAGCCCAGTATTATTAGCCTAAAACAAAGAAAATATATAATATATTTCAAGCCCCTCCTCCATCCCGTTTACTAGTATAAAAAGTAGTCTGTGATAATCCAGACCATTATTTATTCATTTTCCAAGGTTCCTCCAAATATCCAAACTTATAGGATTTGGTTAGATCACCATTCTATAGAGACAGAATATAGCCTCCCAATGCCGGTCAACACTGGAGACACTAAATTTTCCGCCAAGTAAGCTCCTAGAACAAGTATTTTCATTCTCCGCTTCAGTAACTGACCGATATCTGATCTTGAAGTATGGACCTCTTTATTTAGAATTGCTAATGCAACCACTCTATGCAGCGCGAACGTAATGAAACTTACTAAGGGTGAAGTGGACTGAATATCTAATAATGCTGAAACTTTATCGTTCGATCTAGAAAACCGATAGTAATGGAGGGAAATTTATATTAAACTCATAAACCGTAATTTTTGGGAGATCCCAAGTTTTGAGTTTTTACAATGAAGCACCCACAAAATTAAAACGAAAATAAACTTAGGTAGTATACCTAAATTGAAATCATGAAATGGGCTAATTCGATCAAAGTGTATTAAAACCAAGGAAAGTAGATAGGAATTCTTTGAAACAATTTCGAATCATGTTACTCCTCTTGACTGACAGTAATTGTATTTCTACGAACGTTTAGCCATTACCTTTCTAGTTATCTAAGAAGTCACATTGAAAATAACCTAACTACAAGAAAAATGAACAAGTATTACAAGTCTATTGTTTTTATAAGTTTTTACGTGACCGGGCCCAGGGTACCCAGCGGCAGACAAAGCAAAATTTAAACGATAACCTTTTTGACTGTTTAATTTTTTTTGTCTGAATTTTGATGAAACTTCCAGCGATCATAGAGGGTTTTCTGCACTTTGTTTTATCTTGATAATAAATATAAAATGTACTAAATAGGGTGAGCAGTCGTATATTTAAATAATTCTGGTCATTTGTATCAGATTTTAGCATTCCTTTGTTGTCAGTTCAACAAACTTCTCAGTGTTTGATTTCTTTGTGGTTATTATTTATTTGAACCCACAGTAATTTAAAAACAAATTTCTTTTTGTTGTGAATTCTTTTCCTGCGCACAAAGTTTCATGCTTCTTGCATTCCCCTTGAAACGTTTGTGAGGCCCCCTCATCTACCTTAGATCAATCAAGAATGTTATAGAACCCTTTGTAATATTTCTTCATGAATATGTAAGAATATTTTGCAGCCTACGCAGTAAAATATCTTCTTATTTAGGTTGGAATAGAATTTTTCATAACTTATTAGATCAAGGATCAAAAAATATTAATATTCTCTAAAATTTACTTCTAAATTATACTCGTGTGATTTTGTGTTTCTAACATTGCTGTCAAACATCAAGATTTTAATAAAAAATAAGGAAAATGCAGTACGTTAAACGTTTATAATGAAGCGAATAAACATTAAAAGGAAAAATGTTTGATAAAATGGAGTAAGCACTTAAATGAAAATATTTTTCGATTCAAAAACATTTCCTTTATTCTATTCATAAGAGTTTTATAATTAAAGAATTATATTATTAAATAAGCACACATGTTATGTGCATTGTGCAAGTTTGTATGTTTGTTATTCAATAATAATTATTAGTGTATCTATCAATCATCACGCCTTTTATCCCAAGAGAGATAGGCAGACACAATCGAATGCTATTTGTTACGATCCTGACATACCTCTTTTGCTTCTTTTATATTCTTCATACCTTTCATACAATATGCTCTGCGATTGTGTGTATTTTTAATATTTCCATCGATCCTGGTATATAGGAAGTAACTACTTTAAAAATAAAACGAATTTTCGATGACAATATCAATTTTACTTCTTTAAAATACTGCCAATATTATAATGTCTACATTTTTTATTTAATATAATATATTAATTTATACATTATCTAATATATTTATAGTTACTTAACGAATTTGAAAAAGCTATTTATTGTTCTTTTAATGTTTGTGCGTAGGTTACGTGGCCTAAAAATGAATGTCTTTAATTTTTTTCTTTATATGAAAAGAAATAATTCAATACAGTAGTATTATTTTAGACCATCCTAACTAATATTATAAATGCGAACGTGTGTTTGTTTATTTGTCCTTCTGTCACATCAAAACAAAGCAACGGACCGATGTGATTTATTTGCACAGATGTAGTTGGAAGGCCCGATTATGACATAGACTTCATTTTGTCCCGGAAAGCCTTCGGGATAAATTATTATGTCACATTGTAAATTTTTTTATGAACAAAGCTAGTACGTATTCTATAAAAAAAATATAAATTATATTTACAAAGGGGATTCAAAAAGCTCTGGTTGGCATAAACCCAAGTATGACAGCAAATTCAATAGAATACTGAATCGCGTTTATAATAAAATTGCTTACCTTGCTTGATTTCCTTTAAATGGTTATGTAGCCTAGATATTGTTATATAGTAGCTATATATTAGCCATTTCTAATATTTAAATGAATATAGGTCTTAGAATAAATAAAATAAACATTGGTATACATATATTTTTACGAAATTAGCGTAATTAAATAAATAACTTAATAAAATACATTATAAGAAATAACATTTCATTGGTAGAGACACAGGTATTCGTAACAATGAATCATATTTAGAAATTAAGAGAGCAGTATTAAATATTGAGATGCTTAAAAAAGATCGATAAATATATAAGTAGAGTTTTTAAATTGAAAGTTATACATTATGATATCAATAATGACTATCTATGTAATCCTATGCACAGATAAAAAGTCAACTCGAGTATATACTTACATAATAGCAAAATCGATATTTAAAATCAAAGCAGTCAGCAAACGATATATTTTTTATTTATAATATATACACATATTTTCATCTATTTTCCTTTATATCTTGGGGTGACAGCTCGCACTGTGTAAACCAGCCATTACAGTGTAAATTTTTGCTGATGCTGCTCTTAATGGACCCAGATTTGTCCAATTCTTGTAACAAACGGTCCGCCTAGATCATCCGGCGGCCGGAATGGGAAATTATTATTATTTTAACCTTAAACATAATTATATTATCTCTGAACTATTTTACTAGCTCCAGGGTATCCAGGTATTTGAGATGAAAAAGCCTCTTAGTATGGTTTGTCGGTTTATATTTAATTAAAAAAACATTGGGACATTATATTGACCCTTTACCAACTCGACCACTGACATTTTTATATCTTCACGGATTTAGCCAATGACATGAAGCTACCTAACGGTGGTCAATTCTATTGAGGTATTTTAAGATCGAAAGGCCTCAGTAAAGTTTATCAGAATTGGTTCACAAAAGTTTCTTTCTAGGTACGTCGAGTTATTTTCTATTTTCAGTCTAGACAATATTGAGTCTAACTGGCAAAGCTTAACTTATTTCCATTAACTTTAAACATATGTTGTTTGCAATTCAGTTTGTGAACTAGCTCTTGGTGTAGGAGCGCATCGAGTCCGCATTAAAGCACCAAAAGTCATCCTGAACTGTCTGGACATGCAGCAATACAGTACAAAGTTAATGGCGCCGTTAAGAAGTGCTAGAGCATCTAACACCTCCCCAAAAAGATCGTAGCAACGCTTGAAGAAACACCGACCTAGGATGCCACTCAGCAAACCTGTGTACAAAAGATTTGATTTAATATTTCTGTAAGTAAGAAGCAAAATACAATAGCAAATTTTGGACTTAATGTTAAATAATAGCATTTGCGCTAATATTCTCAAGGTTTAAAATACGATAACACTTTTTAAATGGACTTTATATGTAGGTAGATACAATTATTTATCTCAGCAACAGATTTGATCTCAAACATTTTACGTCGTAATCTTTTGTTATATTGTATAAAAACATCTACTTTCGCATCTCATAATATTTGCATAATCTTTCTTATATCTTTTTTAGTATCTTCTGTGTTGATAATGTCGCTGATTTAATCATTAAACTTTCTTCTGGAATACCCTTGACCCTTAGTATATGTATAAATATAATTTGTTCAACGTTATTCATTGATATTTTAAATACAGGTACGGAAATCAAAGACGTGATCATACTTTCCTAAATTCAGAATCCATATTTATGCCCTAATATAAAAACTAATTTAATCCGAGTTATTCCAAAGCAGCTCTTATATTTATGGTAGGTACCAAGTTAAAAATATATATTATTTGGCCACAATTTAGCAGAGGAGTCGAATAGATGTTATAATAATATCCGTTAAATGTATAGTTATCGTCTGTTAAATAAGTTTAAAAGTAATCCTAATCACAAGGTCAATTGTATTTTTTAACAAGACATATTGCTTACCTAAAATTCCTTGTGGAAATTCCGTTAGGAGAAACAGCATTAAAACAGCGACTAACATTTTTGTTGTCCTGTCAGTTCTGCGTTCAGCTTTTGATCTTTTAGTGGATTTTCTCGTAAATATAGTCCCGTTACCATTCAATGAAGTCTCTGCCGTACAAGCGCTGTATCCTTTTAAAGCTTTCTTTCTACTGTTTGCTCTGTACAAAGCTCGAATTAACCAAGCACTTATAATCGTTAGTATAAAACATGGCAGTAGTTTTATTAATACAGCATGTACCCAGAAGTTTATTTGGTATAAACGGCCGTCGTAATCTGAATCTACGAAGTACACTTTGACAGGTGTTTTACGTAGATCAACATCGACAGCGTAGTCCTTATGAATTGTGAATACCTGGAGATGAAAACATACACTTTAATTAATATGTACCTGTACAAAAAATTAAATATTTACACAATACCAGACGACGAGATTCTTAAGGTGCCCATTCATTCGTGCAATCGCCGGCGCGCCGCCATACGGTCCACCGAAATCGACCACAGACTCGTCCAATTCTTATCGCGCGGCCCACCATTGCATCCGTTTTTAAATCGTTGTATTTGTGGTTGATTTCGATGACCGAAACGATCTGTCACACACACACACACATCCACACGCCTTTGGCTAATGTGTAGCCTGTCTTCAATCTCGATCATACGGCGGCCGGACCGAAGATTTTCTGTGAGATAACGGACCAGTGCGTGGATGTATGCGGAACTGGTAAGGAGGTATATGGTAATTTACGCTAAAGTTTGCCAACAAAAATAGATATGGAAAAAATGCGGCCACAAAAAGTATTGACAATAGCTAAACCTAAATATTTGTTAGATTCTTTTTGCCCCAGAAATAGAGATTGAAAAAGCCTTCAAATCAACCTTAGAAATTATGCGATTTAATTATTTTAGTCCAATTTAAAGATTATTTAAAGGAAAGACACCATTTAGGGGAGCAGTACAAGTAGGACAATAAAACATTCTCTACTTTATTTACATTTAAATTTATTGCAATTCCTAATTTATGGTGGCAGAAGATAAAAGGTAGAGATCGTTTATAGCGTGAGGGAAAACAATTAACATTTGGTCAAGGCTATCAATGGCACACCTAAAAGCAATCGATCCACAGTCTTAGAGTGATTCTGTTCTAATCTATTTACAACGTGTTTCAATGGCCAACAAACACGTGCCCCTTGATTAAAAACCATTAGAGATTTCCTTTAGATACTTAGGTAATGTGTTGTTGAGCTGTAAGTTTGCTGTTCTATTCATAGTGATGTTATCATTCAGTTTTAAACTTCTGTCATATCATAACAACATGTGCGAAAATTAGAACAGATTGCTCTTTGACTTTGGAAAATGTATTTTGCAGACGATTATATTGATTTTTTGGTGCGCGGTTGGTTATTGCTGAAGCTTTTACGGCTACGAGAAGCCGTCGTGGGTTCATTTGTACACCTACGTATGCCGCTACCCCACAATGAATGCGTGTAGTGTGGGACACATTTCAATCAAAGATAATAAAAATGCATATTATTTTCACATGTTTTGAAATGCAAAGAGAAAATATAACCTCAAGTTATATTTACCCGTTCGCATAAGGCTCTGCATCACAAGCAACATTTCCGTACTAATATTATAAACTCTGTCACTCTTATTAATAAACTCGAAGTAACGACGTAGTAACTAAACTGTATTTCGTCTCCGTCTAACAAATCTGCAATTCATTATGATAGACGGAGACGAAACACAGTTTAGCTACTACGTCGCTACTTCGAGTTTAATAATAAGAGTGTGTATGTCTGTCTGTATGTTACGCTTTCACGGCTAAACCACTGAATCGATTTAAATTAAATTGAATTCGGAGAGAGCTTGAAGCCTAAGAAGGACAAAGAATACTTTTTTTTAAATCTGCCCCTCTAAGAGAAAGTTAGTAAATGGAATTATTTAAATTAAAATCAGAAATAGTAATAAGTATTTTATGTATCTTTAAAACAAATCATTCTGTGAGACAATGAAGATTAATTGTCTATTAACGATTTATTTCCAGACGACAGACATTCGACCGCCAAAAGCTAAGATTTAGATTTTAGAGCATTAATCATAACCCGCACTCGACTATTAATCCGTCCATTTACTGACTAATATAAATGGTACAGAACTTTTGTTTATGCTCTTTAGAATAAAATAAGATTTGTGAACGAAACTATATTGTAAAGTACATTTTAAGTGCTTTAACATTTTATTGTTGTAGCGTCAAACTAAATTGTTTCTAACATTTCGATAAACAGAAAAATTGTTTAAAATCGATTTCATTTAGATTTTATGACGGTCTAAAAATCAATATACGTTATATTAGATTGGATTTTCTTAGATTAGATTAGATCTGCATTCCGCACGTAGATAATAGTCTGTTTTTGTAAAATTGTAAAGTGTCTTTCATATATTCTTGCAAGTGTTTTTTGGGGACCCTGCCGCAGGACAGCGTTTTTAAATGCATATTAATATTTTATTTATTCATTGTTGTTGTTTTTGAAATAAATGTCAGTATGAATTTAGAAAATAACAATATCATGAAAAATATGGAATTAATGATAGTGATATATATAAAATTGAAAGGGGATTGCTGAGATGCTTTGACATGTTGAACGAATGTGTGATGAAAGAATGACGAAGCAAATATATAAAGTTGCAGTACCGAAAGAACCAACAAGAATAGGACGACCAAGAAGTTCAAGCAGTATTAAAAATAGACAACAAGATGTATGGGTATGGATGAAGCAAGAGAAGTATCGATCGAGAGAAGTGGCGCTCCATACTTTTTCTATGTATGTAGTAGGTATGTAAGTATCTAATATCATGAATAGACGGCTTATTCTCGTTCTATTAATTTCTACCTATATCATTACTTTCCCCAATAGGAAATATTAATTGAGACTTGGACTTAATCTTCGGGTGCCATCATTAAGGGTTCTTGGCAGTCAAAAATATGGCAAATCTCAATTCAATGACAATACCTGCTAATATCAATATATAATGGTTTAATACTAGTTAGTTTAAATTAATGTACTTACCGCATACGATGGTATACACAATATGGGAGGCAATATGAAGCTTATTAATATGGCCATTGTGCATCGACGATCTGTACATAACGCCGGACTGTACGACGGGTATCTGTTGTAAAGAGAAGTATATTGATTTTGTGTTCGTGATGTAGAAAAACTAAGTACTTCTCGTGCTTCGGAGGCTACTTCTCGTGCTTCGGAGGCCACGTAAAGCCGGTGTCAGCACATCTTTCGAAAATAATTGAGAATATAATAGATCTAATACTACTTAATGTTTACTTTTTCTCCGCAAATATTTTTGTTTCTAGGACCTTGTTTGCTGAAATTATTTGCAAATTCCATCCTAATAATTTAGGCGTGAAAGAAAGACAATAGCAAACAAACAAAATAATATTTTATAAATTTATATCAGAAGAGACTACAGTCAAGCAAGGTTATTAATAAACGTTAACGTAGGTATTTAAAGCAACCGAAAAATCTTTACGAAAAGGAAAAGCTTTCAAAGAAAATATTACGCATAATGAATAGGTGATATTAAACTTAATTTTCTTCAGCAAATTAAATCATCAAGAACACTTGTCAAGTTCTTGAAAAACCTCCAATGTTGATTTTCGAATGAATAATAACTTTGAAAAGCTCATAATTTGCAGACTTATAAAAACTTCGGGATCCTTTGTCATTCTGTTCATTTAGAAAATTTCTCATCAGATATTTTTTTGCGAAATATTTCATGGCAATTTTAAACTTTCCACCTTTTTCTATACTAATATTATTATAAAGGGGTAAAGTTTGTAAGTTTGAATGTAGGGGTAATATCTGAAACTACTAATCCGATTCTGTAAAATTCTTTCACTAATATGAAGCTACATTATTCCTTCATACTATATGCTATATTTCATATCCATGGGCGAAGACGGGAAAGGAAAGTTAGTTGGCACATAAAGCGCATTTGTATGCAAATTATTTCACTGGAAATGTTCTGAAACTATAACATTCTATTATAGATACAGGCGAGAAAGTTGTTCTTTCATGATATTAAAGTTTCTAAGAAGAAATTGAAACCATTCGTAAGATAATCCCCTAAAGACTCAGTTTTCACAGGCAAGTAAATATTGTGTTACATATTTTTCTACTACCCATATCGGAGATTTTTCTTTTTCCTTTTTCACTTTTGTCTTTTATTTAATTTATTTGCTGATCGTTGAAAATATTGTAATCGTACCTTGGTTGGTACCCTGGGAACTAACACAGTTCTGGGAACCGTACAGCATAAATCTAAATATATAAAATTGTCGTGTCGCTGACTGACTGAAAATCAACCACTGAAGATATAAATATGAAAATTGAAAGGTATATTCCTTAGGGGATGTAGAGATGCACTAAGAAAGGATTTTTCGAAAATCTACCTCTAAGGGAGTGAAATATGGTTGTATTCCTATTAAAACGCATACGAAATCGCGGGCAACTTTTAGTTAAGATATAAAAAATACGATTCGTAGAAAATATTGTAATATATGTAGATTAAGCAATAGGGGTGTTGACATTTTTTTGAAAATACTTTTAAACTTATTATACTAATAAAATAATTAGAAAATTTTATATTTGAATTTTCACTAAAAAATTCATGTTTTTAATTTTATTTTTAATATCCCCGCGAAAACGTTGATGACGTCACATCTTGAAAACCAACAAAATTATGGTCAAAGATTAGATAAAATAATAAGAATAAAACTTAGTCAGTGACAGATTGACAGACAGTTATTATAATTTAGTTAGTAGTAGTATAGTATGTGGTTATTTATTTGAAATTTAGACGATTGTGAAGTCATTTCCTGTTTGCGGTCACGTGACCGGAAGTATGAATGAATGAAATGTATAAAATCAAATAAAACGGAAATGCGTAATCGGAAGCAAAGAAATTCAAATTCCAATTTTGAATTCGAATATGATATTAGAGGTTCTTTGTTACATACACATCATTGACAACTGCTGTAAGGCTCGATCTTTTTTAGTGTTCCGTATCTAAAGGGTAAAAACGGAAACCCTATTACTAAGACTCCGCTGGCCGTCTGTCTGTCTGTCTGTCCGTCTGTCACCAGGCTGTATCTCATGAACCGTGATAGTTAGACAGTTGAAATTTTCACAGATGATATATTTCTGTTGCCGCTATAACAACAAATACTAAAAAACAGAATAAAATAAATATTTAAGGGGGCTCCCATACAACAAACGTTTTTTTGCCGGTTTTATAGATAATGTTACGGAACTCGCACTTGACCGGTTTTTATTTTATAACTAGCTTTGCCCATGGACATTTCTGAAATGTGACATAAGAATTTCCGGGATAAAAAGTAGCCTCCGGCTTTCAATCTATCTCTGTGCAAAAAATCACGTTGATCCGTTGCTCTGTATTAACGTGAAAGAAGGACAAACAAACACACACACTTTTGCATTTATAATATTATTTAGGATAATACAAGGTGCGTCGGTGGCCGAGTGTTAAGACGTCTGGTATTAACTAGGCAGACCACGGGTTCGATCCCGGATCCCGGCCGTGTATCAATGAGTTTTTTAATTAAAAACTTATGTACATAATCTGACAAACCACACTTCTCTAAGCCTCTGCTTTTTTATCTAAATATACCTGAACAGAACTAGCCACTCGTTAGGTATAGCCTCACAAATATCATCGGCTAAACGAGGGAGACTGGTCTTCCGCTGGGTACCCTGGAACCGTAACACGGTTTCGGGAGCTGTAAAGCAAGAAAAAAAAAGAGAATACAACTCATAAACCTCGCTATAAATATGTACTTACTTAATTGCAATATATCTCCATACAGCCAGCGACAATGTCAGAAATATTGATGCCGTGTGAAGTATTTGAGTAAAATGCATATGAAACAACATGTACACAGCCCAGGAATATGGCCAGTCTGTTTGTCCAGGTAGTAACTGTAATCATAATATAATAAATTTATTTAATTAATTAATTACGTAGGTAACTCCATTAGTTGATTTTTTACCATATTCTACAAATATAACGCTGTATTGTAGTGTGTTTAGTCGGTTATATTTCATAATTGTTATATCTTAGGGGTAAGGGGAGATCTATCCGACCCCAAATATCACCCTCACCTGCACGTTTGCTAAATAACAAACGAGGCTCTGGCGACCGAGCAATTTTACAAGCTGTAAGAGGCTACAGAGAGCATGAAGACCTAATTAGTCTCAAAATGTCTGGTGTAGAAGGCAAGGGGAAACCACTGCACTATTCTTCCCAAGAAAATTAACCATGGCGAGTCATACAAGGTGCGGCACGCTGTGGACCGCCATAATTGACCACGAATGCTTTGTCAAGAGCACTCTAACGACTGAGAAGAAGAAGATAGTGCGGCACCGGCTTCGCACAAGTTAAATACTTATCTATTAAAGATAAATATATGCTACCGCCTTTGATAAAATTAAAAATATAATTACGTTCCGTCCTAACATTTCATTTAAAAAATCCGGCCCGTCGCAGCTTTTTTGTAATTTTGTTTATTCCACACAATTCTTTCCTACGTCATCTTATTATATCTCTGACGAATTGGACAGCATACGCCATGAAAACTCGCTGCGGCCAACTTGAAACTTGGAAAACCGCAATAAAATCCGTTCAATAGTTCTTGCGTGAAAAGGGTACAGATGCGGCCGGGGACTTTGTTTTATAATATGTAGTTATATCTGAAAGAAATATCCAAAACTACTGAAAATGTATTCTACCTAAGACTCTACAATAACAAATGGATTTCCTGATACAAGAAGCCCTATACCACGATTTTCATGGAAATTTTAAAGCTTGAGAACGCGAGTGCATGTAAGAATTCAATTTCTGTAGCCTTAGATATGCGACTCTCTGGATTTTAAGGATGTGCTCTGTTTGAAGTAGAATCGTGATTTTTTTAATTTTTATACATCTTGGCAACTAGGATGCGAACCTGATTCCATTAATCCACTACGCAAAACCTGACGTCAAATCTACTTCTCAAGTAATATTTTATGGCCTATTTCACCACTTTCAGTTTTTCCTGAATTTTCCAATTTTTCTTTCCCTAAAAACCTTATTCAGACGAACATTCGAAAATAACGAATAGCATTTAAATTTAATTTATATAGATATCCTTCAACCTTGTAACATGTCCTAAGTCTGAAAATAACTCACCAAATATCTGTATACAGCAAATGGAACATATTCCATCATAACAAACACATCAGCCACTGCCAGCCACTTCAATAGTCGGTTTATAGGCGCCGCAGCTAAGTCCCGTCGTGTTAGTACTGCCACGTTCAATACATTAGCAAGACTTCCAAATACACATACCTGTTAAATAAGCAATTTTTAATATCTATAAATATGATACATTTAGGCAAAGAGATTCAAATATTTAGGGATATGTCGATGGACAAGCAATGGATACACGAATATAAAATTATAAGTCTTTTGATTGAGTATAGGATCCTCTATTTCATTCCAGATAACGAGCTTCTGGGAAAAAAACGTTTAACTCATTTTGTGGTATTTTGCCAATACCCTCAAGTTCAAGTATTAGGTACATAATTGTTGTTCTTACCAAAGGTTTACGCCACCAAAGAGTGCTATACTAGTAGGAATATTTATTGTAAATTAGTCTGTATTATAAAAAAAATACAAGTCGTATCAATGAAAATAAAAGTCAAAGTAAAGTTTAAATGCCTATTTGGTAAATGCCTTTGTATTCCGGAGAAATACGATTAAAATTTAAGCCAATGTTAATTCAATGACTCGCTAGAATTTGTTTTACCAATATTAAATTTAAATACATATAAAATTATGTACGAAGTTAATTATTAAAATTTTAGCTTCTGAGTTTGACTGAAAGTTGTAATTGAAATGAGTGTGTATATTAGAAAACAAACTTTTCCTGTTGTGTAGACATACTCAAACACTTGTATTAATTTAAAAAGAAGTTAACATGTTGACTTTTACGAATTATTTGGAAAAAAGATTCTAAATCTTGATTCTTATGGCTCCGGGAACCGTGGTATTCAACCCCAGGGTATTCAGCATAAGGCAAGATTTGCTAATTAAATTTTTTGAGGCTATATAATATTAATGACAATTACCCAAGTAATGAAAAGAGGTCGTCAGCACCACATGTGGTAAGATGACTATTCTATCTATCTATCTATCTATCTATCATCACGCCTTTCATCCCATAGAGGGGTACAATCGAATGCCATTTGTTACGATCCTGACATATATCTTTTGCTTCTTTTATATTCATCATACTTTTCATACATGCTCGGCGATTGTGTTCATCCTTCATTCTTTCAACGTGTCCAAACCAGTCATAGGCTATATTTTATTTTGTTCGAAAATATCCACGGGCGAAGCCGGGGGCGGAAAGCTATATATTATAAAGAGGTAAGTGTGTAAGTTTGTAAGTAAGGGGTAATCTCTCAAACTACTAAACCGATTGTAAAAATTATTTCACGAATAGAAATCTAAGATATCCCTGACTAACATAGGCGAGTAGTCAGTTCTATTGAGGTGCAAGTAGATATTTTTTGTGTCTTCTACGCATGGATTTCTAACCATATTGATACATTGCCGATTGGAATCGAACCCGATACCGCTCTACCAATGACATGATTTAGAAAATTATATAAAATGGTCTGAAATTACAATTCTTTAATGAATTTTGAATTATGCACAGAACACAGTAATAGGCTCTGCAGGTTCCTAAAATCCAGAGTTTAATTTAATTGCGATGGCGACAGTAGCGACAAATTGTACTGAAATTAAATTCAGGATTTAAGGATTTAAATTTGAAATCTAAGTCAAGAGTAAGTACCCAGTCTAAACCAAGAATTTGAAGATATCAATAAACTTACCAATAAACTGACGTAACCATGGATACTGTTATAAGCCAGAATCAAATCTCTGAATTCCCCAGAACAATATTCGGAGCGTTCACATTCTTTTACAACTGAAATATTAAACTTGTGCCTCCAATCTTCCAAAACTTTCAAGGCCTCTTCAATGTTTCTACTTCTATTGGCTGCTTGATTATTCAGAAGAGATATGAATCGTGGATCTTCAAAGAAAAAAGTCGACGTATCATTGCTGTTATAATTTTCACTGCCGCTAAAACTGCCACTAGAGAAGTTTTTCAAACTATTTTCCGCTAACATTTTTACTGCACAATCATTTTCATAAGTTTTTCAATTTAACACTTTGATCTTGAAATAAGCTCCATTATATTGAAGAGTTTATTGTAAACAGTCCAGTTTTTGTAGGCAGAATGTATGGTGATATCAATATAGAAGCCATTAAATTGCAAAAATAGTAGCGGTACGGTGTTTGCGGTTCTCGAAACGAATTTTCGTCGTACTTGAGGCAGACCTGCGGAAGCATAAATCTATCAACGTTGACGTAGTTTGAATGACTGGTAAATAGAGGGCGTATGATTTACCACTAATGCTATGGACTTTTTGGTAGAAACCTTGTGTGCGGAAATTATTTTTGTAACCCACTATGATAAGTGACAATTGAATGACTACGGAACGCTAAAAATATTCCCTGAGCTTTTCCAAGTACCTAAATAAAAACTCATAATATACTCAAAAATATTGTCTGTCGAGTCGAGTATAACTAAAATAAATTTAAATCATCACGGAGCACTTCAGTCACAGTGGGGTGCGTCCTCACCAAGTGCCGGATATTAAATTTCACTGTTTTATATCCAATATCCAACATTTTCTACTGTAAAATATAAAATTGGGTTTTATGAAAATAGAACATATTCTATACGGGTTTCTATATGCAAAATATATGGCGATTCCATATTTCTTGGTATCGAAAAAAAATTGTTTTACATTCTAAATGAATGTATAA
The DNA here is from genome assembly GCA_963924495.1 of Nemapogon koenigi. Lineage (NCBI taxonomy): Eukaryota > Metazoa > Arthropoda > Insecta > Lepidoptera > Tineidae > Nemapogon > Nemapogon koenigi. Next base: position 6,932,089 of record OZ004646.1, read on the forward strand.
AATTCCACACCACATCGGTCAGATAAATACATAGACATATACCGGATCCGGATTTTAATTAAAAACTTATGTACATAATCCGACAAACTATACTTAGAGGCTTTTCCATCTACATATATATCACAACAGAACTAGCCACACGTTAGGTATAGCCTCACAAATACCATCGGCTAAACGAGGGAGACTTGGTCTTCCGCTGGGTACCCTGGACCCGTAACACGGTTTCGGGAGATGTAAGGCAACCCGTAAAGAAAGAAAGAAAAAAAAAGATATACTCTAGCTAGATAAATATATACGCAAGTCCGCATGGGGTTGATTTACGAGATATAGGTAAGGGCACTAATCTTGCCATTACGTAATAAAATTGACGAAATTCTGGCGTAAGCATGTATTCTTTTTATAGGAAAGCTCGCATTATGGCGACTAGCACAACATGAATTGAACACATTATTTTAGAGTCCCATTATATTTACAATGACCGCGACTCCGTCCGCGTGAAAAACGGTTTTTTTTACATTGGATCCCTAAATATTTCCGGGATAAAAAGTAGTATAGCTCACTTTCTGAAAAGTCCTCTCAGTAACTGCGAAAGTGCCGTCACAATCGGTTCTGTCGTTTCGACGATTAACCCAGACAAACAACATTTGATAACGTGCAAGAGGCTGCAATACTTTCTTCGATTTTACGAGATGCTGTTCTAAATGTCATCCAAATCGGATCAGCGGTTTCAATGTAAGTGAGTTACAAACATCTAAATATAGTTTCACAGTTAAAATATTAATTTTTACATATTTTGTTGAGACAGATTCATAAGTACCTTCCTAAGTAGTTTCTGATGTTTCTAAGATTAACCCGAACAGACAGAGAGACAAATGCGACAATTGTTTCTCATAATAATAATAATGTGTTATATAGTGAATCAGTGATATATATAACACATTATTATTCGCATACATAATAAAGATACCATTCCAAGTCAAAACACATTTAATTTGATGACATATTGTCTTCCACGTCTAATTCCACCATTTATAGATATTTGCAGAACAAAGTGCCGCCAGCTAGTCCCTCCCACGAATAACACTTGACGACAATCAGTTTTGGGTATAATTTACATACAAGAAATTGCTTTTATGTCATCCTCAATATTGTAACGCCCTTGAAATATGGTAAGGTCAGTGTGATCTATAAAATATAGGCACAGAGTATGCAGAGGTTCGACCAGTCCCTCCTCAAATAGGCCATAATAAAGTTTGAAACTTTCATATATTTTACATTGATGCCTATACGTAGAATGTGTGATATAAAGCGTATTAACCGTATCCGGAACGATGTCATTAGAGAAGAATGCGGAGTGAAAGATGGTATTATGACTAAAATGAAGAAAAGTAGTTTACGCATTTGGACACGTTGAAAGAATGAAAGATTGACTAAAAAGGTTTATATGACCGAAGTGAAAGAAAATGCTGCCAGAGGACGACCTAGATGTACTTTTAATGAACATATAAACAATATATTGATCGATGGAAACATTAAAAGTACACACAATCGTCGAGCATGTATGAAAGGTATGATGAATATAAAAGAAGCGAAAGAGATATGTCAGGATCGTAAAATGGCATTCGATTGTCTCTGCCTACTCCTCTTGGAATGAAAGGCGTGATGATAGATATATATGTCATTCACATTTAATTGATTACAAACATTGGTTTTTGTTCTTTAATCTAGATTTTTTTGTCCAATATAGACTCGCAACCCCAGAAACAGTATTGCCACGATGCACTGGCATTTAATTAATATTAATTTGATTATGATTGATTCTACGTCGCGTTCCGTTGTGATACGATGGGGAATCCAGTTTAATTCCGTCCGCGTTGTAATAGTTGTGATTAATAAGACATATCACAGTCAGCGGGAATACAATAACGTCTATTTCTAATAACATTGGCGGAATCATCAAAACCCTGATGGAGCCATAACACAAAAAATTTAATAGAATAGAATAGATTTTATTTCAAAATTTTTCAACCTTTTGTGTTCTCAGGACAACCCTGTACACTGTCTCTAGACAAATCAACTGTTATCTTTATACTGTGAAACTGTGTATAGGTTTATATGAACTACTTGAGACGACAATATTTACGTGCCATAAGGTTAGATGGGCCATGTTTATAAATATCTCAATTAACCGAGACACTATAGAATTAAATTACTAAATTCGGAAGTTTCCTTGATATTTTCTCTGTTTTTAGATGGTTGTTTGTCTAATTTAGTGTTACAAAAAACTTTTATTTTTTTGTATTTGTTGTAATGAATAAACTCAAAAACTACTGAACCGATTCTAAAAATTATTTCACTAATAAAAAGCTACGATATCCCTGAGTAACATAGGCTATATTTTATATTGTTCGAATATATCCACGGGCGGAACCGGGGGCGGAAATACTATAAAACTAAACCGATTTTAAAATTAAGAGTCGGGGGTAAAGAGTGGATTGGAAATAAATTGGGTCAAATGCATGAATGGCAGTTCTTGTAAACAATGCATTCAAACTAGGGTATTTTGGGAGCGGCATGAAAAATAAGCCACACTACATAATGTTTACCTTCTTTAGGGTTCCGAACATCTCCGATGAAAAAACTGATACCCTTATAGTATCTCTCATATTGTGTTTGTCTGTCCGTCTTTCACAGCTTATTTTCTCCGAACCTACTACTAGAATCTATCTATCTATCATCACGCCTTTCATCCCAAGAGGGGTAGGTAGAGACAATCGAATGTCATTTGTTACGATCCTGACATATCTCTTTTGCTTCTTTTATATTCATCATACCTTTCATATATGCTCGGCGATTGTGTGTACTTTTAATATTTCCATCGATCTACATATTTTTTATAAGTACATCTAGGTCGTCCTCTGCCAGCATTTCCTTTCACTTCAGCCATATAAACCTTTTTAGTCAATCTTTCATCCTTCATTCTTTCAACGTTTCTAAACCAGCGTAAACTACTTTTCTTCATTTTAGTCACAACATCATATTTTACACCGCATTCTTCTCTAATGACATCGTTCCGGATGCGGTCAATACGCTTTATATCACACATTCTACGTAAAGACCGCATTTCCACTGCATTTATATTACTTTCATGCCTCTTATTCCATACCCAAGTCTCCTACTAGAAAAATGTTGAAACTTGGTACATTAATAGTGTTTCATGACCCTATCACGGACGTATAGTGTAATTAAACGAATTTCAACCCCAAGGTACTCAGCGGAATAATAAAAAATATATATAGGTATATATGTTTATTTCTCTCACATCAATTAATACTTATATAATGACACTTAAAAGTATTTACTAGGTGAGAGCTGGTGCCTGTAGTAGGACAAAAAGCCTGTATCTCAGGCCACCAGGCTCCCTCACCGGTCTGCAATTCGAAGTCATATATATTTAAGCTAATGATTACAATATATATGTTTAAATTTACAAAGAAATGAGAAGTTTGTAAAAATAGTTTCAAAATAAATTCTGCTATAAGGTGTTATACAATTACTATATGTTACTATACTACACTGATACTAGGCTTTCTCATTTAGCTGATTATATATTTAAGCCATAATCAGTGTCCAGTTAAAAACATGTTGCCGTATTAATTATCTCAAATAATTATTTTACAAAAATAGATGTCGCTAAAGGTGAGTGAGCTTCCAAATAATAATAATTGTAGTTAGAGAGATGGAGACAGAAAGTGGTTGTAAGCACTTGCAGGCAGAAAACCTCTTTGTAGTCTGAGACCCCCTCTACAAAATCTCTCCAGCGCTTGTCGGTCGGTACGTCGCTGAACCGATTTAAGGGTCCTATATTGGGAATTTTTCTGGGATAAACTATTCCCAATTTCTCTGTAAATAATCCACCTGTGTCACTGTAATTTAGCATATAGTTACTTATTGAATATATCTAAGTGAAATAGCTCTTATTTTTTCAATGGGTTTTATTGAATAGGAAATATGGGTAGTTTAACTTTGCCCCTGCTGTCTCTTTCATAATCTATCACAAAACTCTAATTTTTTTTAAAAGCGCTGTTATACCATTGCCCTTCCTTTATATATGTCGAATTTTTTGGTACCTTATTGAAAATTTAAAATAATAATTATTTTATTATTTTTGCCAAATTAAAAAATCATAAAATATATTTTTTTTTAATTTTCAATAAGCTACAAAAAAAGCGATATATATAATTGAAGAATAATGGTATAAGAGCGCTTTAAAAAAAAATTAGAGTTTTGTGATAGATTATAAAAGAGACAGAAGGGGCAGAATAATCCTTTATTCTACCACCCATATTTCCTATTAAATAAAACCAATTTAAAAAATAACGACTATTTCACTTAGATATATTGAATAAGTAACTATATGCTAAATTACAGTGACACAGGTGGAGTATTTACAGAGAAATTGGGAATAGTAATATCTCCATACAAATTCCCAGTATAGGACCCTTAAAAGAAAAAAAAAATTAAAAGAAAACCTCTCCTACCAGCTGGCAGAAAATGAGTGAACAGCATTTTGGTGACCTCTCGGTTGTAGGAAAAATATTTTCTGCCAATTTACTCCCTGCAGTTTTTTATATATATATATTTTTTTGTTTTTTTGAAAGAATTTTGCAACTTGTAGAGGAGGGCTCAGACGAGTACGACTCGCGCGCTGAGGGTTCCGTACCATTTTTTCGGTCAGAACTTTAAGAAAGGATTTTCGTTTAGGTTTTCCTGTAAACTATAAGAGCAATATTTCCTATTTTTCTTTTTCCAAATTTTAGACTCAGTAGTTTCGGAGGTAAGGAGGGAGGAGGGAACGGTCAATTTTCGTATACTTACATATTTTCTTTAATGTAATTAAAACTATGCATTTTGAAATATTTTTTTTTATTTTTTTTTTCTTCACGGGTTGCCTTACAGCTCCCAAAACCGTGACACGGTTCCAGGGTACCCAGCGGAAGACCAAGTCTCCCTCGTTTAGGCGATGGTATTCGTGAGGCTATACCTAACGAGTGGCTAGTTCTGTTGAAATTATAATGAGCATATTTTTATATTACTTATAACGAGCCTTTTCATTTGATATGTCACATGATGCAATTGAAAAATAATATTATACGTTTCCTTTTTCCCCAAAAATTAACCCCCAAAATCGAAATTTGTTTATTTACGCTATAGTAGATTCGGAGAAAATAAGCTGTGACAGACGGACAGACAGACAGACACAAGAGTGATCCTATAATGGTTTTCGTTTTTTTCATCGGAGATGTACGGAACCCTAAAAATTGTATCAAATACCTACGACAACAATTTGACCCACATGCCTTACAAGTTGTGTCACATGCAGTTAACTTAAATTGAGTGTCTATTCTATTATATAGGCATCTATTGAGTGTCCAATCTCAGAATAACGACTCCAATTTCTTTGTGTCCTATCACTACTGAATGGAAAGAATTTAATAGACTCCTTCACAATGCCGGCTCAGTTTCTTGTTAGTTAGCTGAGGGCAACGATTTCAATTTTCTTTAAGAGTTTGTGTTCCGTGCATCTTTTGAAAATAACAGATTATTTTATGAAGAGCGTAACTACTTGCTTGCCACCTATTTTGTTATGTTTAGGAGCTGAGCCTTAACAATATAAGTGGATCAAGTCGGAGAAAAAGTTAGCCCCAACGAGTTTTTATGGCGTTTCAGTCTAATCCGTCAGAGAATTTATAGAATGATCTATAAAAAACTTAGCGGTAGCATCTATCTGTAATAAATGAGTAGCTAGCTATTTATGTAGGTATTCAAATTGTTTTAAACCTATAATAAAATAAAACAATGTAAACATATTTATATGTGGGAAAACTGAAACTGACTAACTGAAACTTCATAGTCGAACTAAAATTAAAAGATAAATAAAAAACCTGCCAAACTTACTTCTCGATCGCATATTTCTTATACAATGTCACTGCACTCGCTAAGGGAGTGCTGAACTTACTTCTACTTCTAACCACAATTTAAGAAAATTAATAGTATTATTGTTGGCTTTTTTGAGTGAGGTTTTTAATCCAGGTCTGTCGAACTCTCTAATATTCTTACATGAATCCTTACAATAAAACAAACAAGCAATCTCTTTTTATAATATTAGCTGGTACAAGTATTTTTCTCGTTGTTAAAAACTTTGTCAATATAATCTAATCGAATCTTTCGATCTAAAACAAAAATAATTTGATTACACTTCATAGCATAGGTACGTTTTTCGGCCAAGTCTCTTAAAATAAATAGGTAAACAAAATAATGTGAAAATTGTTTACGAACAAAATTAGTCCCAGTTTGCGCGATTGACGCGGCCCTGACTGGATTATCAAAATAAAAAACCTTAAAGTAAACAATGAAAAATATGAAAGAAAACACATGAACGTTGTTGAAATATTAACTATAATAATGCTCATAATTCTAAATGTTTATTACACAAATAAGGCATATTTAGTGTGTAAATGAATTACTTCATTTATTATTTACTTACCGCGGCTGTTGGCAACGGCTTTCCTGTATGTATTTGGAGTGGTATTTTTTATTTAAAAAAAAATGAAGTTTTTATTAGTTAGTAGTACGTATAAGAACTTTTGGGTTCAGTAAGATATAGAAATACTACGGTATGTTATAGTAACCAGAGGCTTGGTAGGTATATTTCACATTTCAAACATTTCCAAAACCGGGAAGTAAAGTAGTCATATAGGTACTTAGATATTTTTGTTATTGTGATTATTATCTGTGTAATTTTTGTACAGAGATAATTGGAGTGACGTGTAGGCTACTTTCTATCACGGGAAAATACTCCTACGGAAAAATTAACTGAGTAAGCGAAGACTGGAAGTGTTGCTAGTTTTGAATAAAACAAATTGCGTATTGATTATGCATTAGTACACATAAGTATATACAATTTAAATTAACTTTATGTATAGAGGCCGACAGTTCATTTCCTATTTACGAAGTCAATATGTTTAATACAAAAATGTTACAAAGGATTTTTATTTTTTCCTGGGTTTTGTATTGCTTTTATTTTGCACAGAAGCATACCAAAGAACGACTCGTGTATTTATTTAGATTATTATTATAAGCTACTTCGAAGTCCTAATTCGCAAATTAAATTGTCTTGGCTACAACTTTTTAAGTATATTTCTGTTTTCGTGTAAGGGTTCCGGGCACTCAGGGATAGAAGGTAATGAAATTGCCGACTTCCTGGCGCGTGCAGGGGCTAAGGATACACAGTATGGACCTGAACCGTTTTGTGGAATTCCTAAAAGCCTAACTAGAAGGATTCTGATAGACAGGTGCAATAAGGAATCAGTACAACACTGGCACAACTCGCCAGTACAGCACCATGCCAAGTTACTTATAAAGGGACACATGCAAATACTTTCGAATGAACTTAACTCACTCAGTCGAACAAATCTTCGTAGCATCACCAGAATACTTACTGGACACTGCAAATTGAACAGTCATATGTTCAATCTAAAACTATGCTCAACGAAGACATGTAGATTCTGCCAAACAGAAGAGGAAGCAGCACTACACATTTTATGTGAATGTGGACCTCTCATGCGGAAAAGATATACTCACCTGGGAGAACATGTGTTGAGACCAGCTGCGGTACAAACAATCACTGCAAAACGCCTGCTGAAATTCCTAAAGGGAATAGGTATCTGCAGTGAAATTTGACAAGAAAAAAAAAAAAGGGAGATCACAATAAGCCTATTTTGGCTGCAGTGATACAGCTCTGTATAAGACTGAAATAGCCCTAACCCCAAATAATAATAATAATAAGGGTTCCGTATTTTATGTTAGAAGTTATGTCAATTTTGCATCACTTTAGTAGCATCCATTTTATAACTGATTATAGGAATCAAAATAACTAGTTATAGCGACAATAGCTGCTAGTTTGTGATACATATACGAATCCTTTAGGTATGACATAATACTTAGTAGCAGGTTGAGTCAAGAAAGGAAACATAACCTTTGTCAGATATTCCTTTGATGTTTAATATTGTGTTGGTTTCTAAATAAAAATGTCAATTAAAATATTTTTTAAACAAATTTCTCATTTAGATTGAGTACTTACTTGAAACTAGTGAAACTGCATTTGAAACCATTAGTTTTTTTTCTAATACTTACATTGTAAAGAAATTATGGAAGAATGGACAACATTTCATTTTTTTAATCACCCATTTTTATTACTTTAATTAAAAATATATTAAAAAATAAGTTACACGTATTTTTCTATTTTATTTTTGGTTGAGTTTTTATATTTTTAATTTAATTATGAATTTTTATAAATTCTGAGGACTTATAAACTAAAAACCATAGCTAGGACTAAAATTAAGAAATATAAACTGTCACCCAAAGAAAGTGACAGATAGTGTCAGTCAAGCCACAGAGTATACGTTATAGAAATGCAAAGAGTATAATATACCGTGTTCCAAATAGGTGTTGCCGTAGCCGGAACTCAAATCGCCTACAACATTATTCATAATGTATATAATAATACTAGCTTTTGTCCGCGGTTTCACTCGTAAATATATTTCCTGTGATAGCCCATTCGAAACTAGCAAAACTTCCAAAAAAATATTATATAAAAGAAGTATTTTTATAATTATATTTAAAGAATAATTATTAAATTAGCTTTAAATGGAATAAAAATGGGTAAAATTAATAGAGGGCAACACCTGAGTTCAATAACTAACAACTCTGCCAACAGACATTAGTATTTTTAAATTAGAGGGTTAGCACAGATTAGGGCACCTATTAATCCTTAATTTTCAATATTTCAGTATTTTTAAAATAACTCGAAAATTAAAGGATATAAAAAATAAAAAAAATTAAAAATAAGCTTTCTAGCATGTAATCTCCAAACGGTTTTCGAATTTTGGTACCTTACGAAAAATGAAATGTTGTCCATTATAATATGATTTTACCAAAATGATTTGAGAAGTTGACACTCCAAATAATGATACAAACATAAGGTGATAAGATTTATTATTTTAGAATAAATACCTCTTTCCGGAATAAAATATGTAGCAAAGAAATTATTTAAGGTATTTAAGACTAATTTTATCCTAAACAAATACCTTATCCCTTAAACCTTAATTTAATTTCACCTGTTTCAGAAGCACAAAGCTTTTTAAAAATTTGTTCACAAAGCTAATAGAATGGTCATTTATAATTAAAATTATAGTCGACTTAAATTTTTATAGAGTAATTACTTCAATAAGTGTGCTTATATGAATGTTTTGAAAGCAAGGTCATTATCGGGCGCGGAAAACGGGAAGTGGAAAATTAAATTTAGTCTACAATCAATCACTCAGTTTTTCCAATCATCAATGAAACTGAATCTCATTTTGTTTACAATACAAAACCCTACAATTTCTGTACATATGTTCATACAAATTCAATATTTACACATCCAAAATCTATTCAACGTTTATTTAAAGTGATAATGGCAAACTGAGATAAAATCGTTATTACTTACGAATCTTTTCGGCTATCACAATATAGTTATCAAAGCAAACTGCTGGCTTCCTTCAAATATTTATTCTCTGTAACGTTTTCTAATATTTCGTGTTATAATTTCAGTGGGATTTTTTGCGCGAAATGGTTACTTTCAGAGACGCGTGCGAGCAGCCCCGCCGCCGATTCTCTGTTAACTGATGAGAGGTGCCTGTTGCTTGTGTTTGTAATAAAAGACAAATTCGAAGTGGCTTTCGTTCAGCTACTTCATCTTTTTCGTTATGTTTCCTAAGTGTAAATAGTGGTTAGAAAATACTGTACTTTCAAACGCAAGGGGTGCGTAGAGCGTAGAAATGACAGAATCTGAAGTGAAACTTTCATTCGTTATGTGGATTACTTATTATTTCCTGAGATTCTATGTAAGTAAATAAAAATTAAATGCTGTTCTAAAGTTAATAATAAATAAATAAAGAAATAAAAAACTTTATATTTATGCTGTTAAATATCTGTAACTCAAAAGTTAACCTTTTTGTACGTGTCACTATAACACTTCTTCGATGAACGATCGATTAGCGATTAACGATCATGGGAGAAGAGGAAAGATGTTGAGACACTCTTGAGATTTTTCAATAAGTGAAAGAAAAAGTTAAAAATCGAGTTGCACTTAAATTACGAACGGATTTATTTTAATCGTCTACACACACAATTTCTGTTCAGATATATTTAATTTTTCGATAGCGTTGCAATGAATTTTAAATGACCATCAATAAAAATTATCCCCGACAGGTTCACGGCTTCAACAGAATATTAAACTAAATTATGTCCAATTTCTACAAAATTGAATTGAGCCAAAGTAATGTAATTAAAATGTCGTATTGCATTTTCGATATAAAATGTAAAATTATACAAAAAAACATAATTTGTGATTTCAAAATACATATTACATACCTAACTACCTTCACGCCTGTTTCCCAAAGGGGTAGGCAGAGAGTATGGAGTGCCACTTCTCTCGATCTTTGCATATCTACTTCTCTTGCTTCATCCACATCCATATATCGTTTCATACATGCACGTCTATTTTTAGTACGTATTGGACCTTTTTTAAGGACATCAGATATTCAATGAAAGTTCGTCTTGGTCGTCCTTTCCTTGTTGTTCCTTTCGGTACTATAGCTTTATATATTTGTTTAGTCATTTTTTCATCACACATTTGTTAAACATGTCAAACCATCTCAGCATTCTCCTTTAAATTTTATATACAACGCTATCAGTCATTCCACATGTTTCACGTGCATCATCTTTTCTCACTATATCTCTGAGAGATATATTACACATCTTTCTTAACGATCTCATCTCAACAGCATTAATCTTACTAGCATCCGGAACGATGTCACTAGAGAAGAATGCGGAGTGAAAGATGATGTTGTGACTAAAATGAAGAAAAGTAGTTTACGCTAGTTCGAACACGTTGAAAGAATGAAGGATGAAAGATTGACTAAAACTTTTTATATGGCTGAAGTGAAGGGAAATGCTGGCAGAGGACGATTGAACATATAAAAAAATTATTGATCGATGGAAATATTAAAAGTATGTAAGTATTACACACAATCTGTAAAGTATGAGTACTCATTCATACTTTTTGTAGAAAATACTGGCTGTATGTTTTAATACTGGCAAGTAATGTTTTGGACAGAGTTTCAAATATTTATAAACTATATTTGAAGCTCTGTAGAATTCGAGACTGAAGAGAGTCCGGCAACGCTGGAGTGATGTAGACTTTGACTCAATAAATATATATTATAATATAAAAACCTACTCTTATCATTGAAATCGCCTTCAAACCCGTTATACAATCCTCCAAGCAGTATGTAAGGTATGATGAATATAAAAGAAGCGAAAGAGGTATGTCAGGATCGTAACAAATGGCATTCGATTGTCTATACCCATAGCTACTATACCTACTACTATTGTATGATGATAGATAGATAAATAGACTCCGAAACGGCTGAATCAATTTTGATTTGTTATGAACCGCGGGTATAGTAGCTACAGATTAAAATCTGCTGTCTTCTTCTTCTTCTTTTGATATATGGCAACAGTGCTGACTTTCGTCGCAATTCTGTCAGCCGATAAAGCGGTAGCTAAGATTATCCCGCCGACTGTGATTGACTAATCACAACCATCACAGCGCGGCCGGGACGAAAACGCGTGCGTTCGGCGCCATGACCGGATGTGGAATCCCAAAATCTGCTGTCTGTTTCATCTCAATTTCGAATGTATTGTCATAATATATATTATGTGTCACAGGCGAAACTTTTGATACCTCACCTAAGCTGAAACTGGTAATATCTAACTCGATAACGTCTTTGGGATCATACTTAGAATCAGTTTCGTCTCGAAAGGTTTCCAAAGATATATGGCTGGTTTATTGGGATCGGGTAAGCGGGATCTCTACGGGTGAAGCCGGGGCCGGAAACCTAATAGTTGGTAATAATAAATTAATCATAAAAATGATGATTTCAGGTAGGTAGGTCATTTCATTATCTATAACCCTCTTTTTGGTTGTCCCATTGATGTATTCCGAGAACTTTACTCTACAATATTATTATGTAATGTTATGTAATATTTAACCTTGAATTTACCATGAAATAGAGTTATTATGTGAATATGTAAAAAAATGTGCCAATTTTTCCCAGTTAATCAAAATGGTGAAGGGAGCACCAAGAATTCAGAACTACCGGACTTTTTGTATGGAAACACCACTTTTTGCCTCTATTTATTAAACTTATACCGTAGTTTAGTTTAAATTTCTGTTATAATAGGTAGGTTAATCCTTTCAATTTGTTAGTTCGTGACAAAAAATAAATAAAAATAAATATCAGTTCTGAAAAATATAATTCCGATCTATTTTATTTATTTCCAAAATAAAGGAACTATTGGACATGACTTGGCAATATATAAACCTACCCGGGCACACGGGTAGTGTCACTATATCCATCGATCACAATGGATCTTGTCACCTTTCATATATCAACGTCAATAGATGTGTTAAAAATCCCGGACCGCAAAGTTAAAAATTGTGGGAAAAGAAAGTTGCCGAATTTTTCGCAATTTCACGTATCTACACGTTACCTATATTATGTTGACAAGACAGCAATTTCCTCATATTTTATTTTCTTATTGACTTTGTCTTGTGGAATTGGCATGTGGAAGGCAATGTCCGTCAAACTTAATTGAAGAACGTTCATCAAAATTAACCCTGTCCTCAAAAATCCAACAGAATTAAATGTTCAGGCCAGTTCAGCATTTGCCCTATAGGTATACATATATATAATACTAACTGTGTCTTGCGGTGGCACAGGTCGTAGCGTGATGTTATATACTTCAAGAGTTGTGCTATCCAAATCAAATTTTTTTTTTATCCGACTGGTCGTTCCAGAGATTAGCGCGTTCAAACAAAAAAACAAACAAACTCTTCAGCTTTATAATTAGTAGGTGTAGGTAGGTATATAGATTTATTACCATTTTAATTAAAAAATTGAGTAGCAAGTTGATGTATTTTCAATGTTATTAATTTAACTAATCAATGCTAATGGCCTTATAATTGAACTTAATCAATATTGATTAGCCATTTGCTTTTATTTAGTGAAAGTGAAAGAAAAAAAAAAAAAAAAAAATGAAAAAAAAAAAATTAAAAAGTGAAAGAAGGTATTTCCATTTTGCAAGGGATATTTTTAGCTGTAGAATGTACTTAGATTAAAATGATAGCTGACATATTCCGAAAATATAACAGACGATAGGTACCTATTACTTAAATATGTCTTTGGGAACGAAAAAAAATTACACTATCTAATCAATCTATCGTAGTCATTAATTATATCTGCCTTAAAATCCCAAAAGGAGTAGGTAGACAAAGACACCATTCACACCTCTAATACATGACCAACGATTGTGTGTGCTTCGAAAATAGACAGAATATGTATCCTATATAATTATAATCCCTAACATAAATTGTGCAGTGGTTACCAACGTTCTGTGTTACCAACTATGTAGGTAAGAAAATTGCACTCATAGTAGATCTTGCGATAGCAAAATTTTCCCCAAGAAAGTTTCAAAGTGTTTCCTTTCCACTTGAGTATAGCACTGCGGGAATAAGCTTTTTACTTCACTCATTTCACAGATTATCTTTGGAAGTGCTGAACCATCAACTAAGTTAAAGTTGCCAGAAAGTTTTGTGATAAGTAGGTAATTAAGTAGATTACTTTTATGAAGACTGAGATGAATTCAAATCTTAAGATTTAATTGTTACTCATTGTTAGCTAATTTGGTGTTTATTTATCAATTACAACTTTACAAAGATAGCAAATAAAATATATATATATATTATAGAGCTACTTCTGCAAGGTAGTGTGTGTATGTAAAGTTGAGGTGAAAAATTTTTAACGGGATCCGACACAAATAAACTTTCCGAAATAAAAAATAAAATAGTAAGTTTTACAAATTGCAACACCCTGGCTAGGAGCAAAGACTGCGGAACCCTACTCTATATGCGTTTTTAAATAAGAGGTACAATTTTCCACAAACAAGAGCGTGCTCGAGTCGTCCGGGGATCTTTGGTTGGATCAGGGGGAAAATTAAAATTTGTAAGAAGACAGTCAATTGATTAGTAGTTACGTCTTTTGCCCGCCAGGTGGCAGAAAGAGTGGTGCGTTGGCCAGCAAATGAAATGGTCGCTTTGTTTTAACTGTGTAATATTTTAATTCTGTTTAATTGTTTAATTGTGTCCAAAGTGGAAATTAAAGACAGTAATTAGTAAAGACGTTAATTTTATTCAATCCATCATCGTCTCTTTACAAGTGGCAGCCCAACTAGTGGCCAATAAAAGTTTCGAACCAAAATAACGAATTTTTACGAACTCTTAAATTTTGTTTCTAAAATATATTCAGTTTTCAACAAGCATCTTGCTGGTTTTATGTGTGACTGTCTCAATCTTCGAGGTGTTAAGTGAAAGTGAAAATGCCAAGAAGAAAAAGTGCGCAAAGTAGCCACGAGGCGGACTTCGAGGTGGAGTCGCGCATGTCAGCGATGTTCGCGTCCTTTGCTAGGGCTCAAGCTGAGTCTAACAGAGAGTTAATATCAGCTATCCTAGCTTCCAAGGATTCCAACAGTGACAGCGGCGCTCCAAGCCTGTCTCCGACATCACACATCGCACCGCCCTCCGCGCTTATGGGAAACTTCGCTAACTGTACAGCGCGTTTCAGCGGGAGAGCTCATCAAGATCCACGTGTCGTGGATGCTTTTATTGATACAATCATAGTATACAAAGAGTGTACAAATATAAGTGACGAGCATGCGCTCCGCGGCCTGCCAATATTACTAGAGGCAGATGCTGCTGTTTGGTACAAGGGAGTAAAGGGCTCCATTTCTTCGTGGACAGAGGCAATACAACGTTTGCGATCCATGTATGGTGCGCCGAAACCTCCCTACAAAATATTTCGTGGCGTGTTTAGTGCAGATCAAGGACATGAGCGCGCCGATATTTATATCAGCCGTCAACGCGCGGAACTCGCGAGTCTACCGTATGTTCTTGATGAACGAATTATATTAGACCTTCTTTACGGCTTGCTAAACATCAATATTCGAAAGCGAATACCTCGAGACCTGGTTAATAGTGTCGACGAGCTCATCGAGCGCGCCAGACAGGTGGAGGACGAGTTCGACGAAGCAGCGTCGGTGCCTGTTCAGGGACAACGGGAGCTTCGTGCCGGCCGGCATGAGCCGCGCTCTACGGCGACGCCTGCGCCGAGCACCTCACTCCGGTCACCTGTGTTTCACGGGTCAACGACTGCTCGTAACTCGGTCGAGACTCCGCTTCGGTCTTCGACGTGTGAAGTTCCTCGGGCGACACAGTGTAACCAAGTAATTCAACCTCTTCAAGGTAACAAAAGTTATTGTGTTTATTGTCGTAAAAGTGGTCACGCTCGCTCTGAGTGTCCGCGACTTAAAAGTAAAAGGGATAGTGAAATCAAGTGTTATGGTTGTGGTGCTAAGGGCATCATTCGTTCTAAGTGTGCTAATTGTAATGCTGGGGACAGTAAACCTAAAGACACTAGTAATACATTTTATTCTTGTAATTTTCATTCTTTGGACAAGTCTTTGAGCGATGATACCTACCCATTTACAGATCTTAGTCATGAACCTAATGTTATAAATCGTAGTAACGATCGTAGTTGTACATGTTGTAACAATATGTCTGTAAATCGTAGCAATCGTAGCCCAAAGAAGAGTCCGTTTTCGTTTAATACAAATTTGTCAAAGATTAAGCAAGGTCATCTGTCAAAGATCACCGAGTTGTGTACTAACACTTTTGTACCTAAGGGGAGCTTGCCTCTCAGAGGCAAGTCGCCTATTCAAAATTGTAACAAGCTACCATTAATGAAGGTTGCCTTTGCGTCTGACTCCAACAGTAACGGTACCAGTAACCGACCTATTCTCAATGTCGAGATTAATGGGGTTCGTGGTACCGGTTTAGTGGACACAGCGGCCAAACGATGTATAGCTGGTTATAGTTTGTATACGTTGCTACGCGATCAAGGTCACCCGTTTCGTAAAAGTAATTTTCGTGTAAAATTTGCAGACGGGATTGTACGCGATATGAATGTCAAACTTGTTGACGTCGACGTTAAACTTGAGGGTAAGGTTGTACCAACTACCTTCATAGTTTTACCTAACGCCGTAAATAATGAAACACTTTTTGGTATCGATTTTTTATGTAGTGCTCGTATTGTTCTTAACTTACACGCGAACTCATGGTTTATGACTGATCACCCGCAGGCTGTGTATCCTTTGCAAGGCGAGAAGTCAAGCGTCAAGGTGAGTTGTGCAGCTGCAGACGTGATTCGACCTGATGAGGGGGCGATGCTGTCGTCAATGGAGCGAACTGCATTGTCAACCTTAGTTCACGAGTACGAGGACATCTTTGGTGAAGGGGGAGGAGCGACACCTTTCGCCGAGCATACCATCGATACAGGTAACCATTTTCCTAAGACTACTAAAGACGAGACCCGTCGTGTGGGGGAAGACTATTCACCTGGTGACCTAATCCTTCTACGTAGCCATGTTTTGAGTAATGCCGGTAAGGGTATAACCTCGAAACTCGTCCCAAGAAGAGATGGGCCCTACTGTATAAAAATGAAGGTGAGTCCCACCACTTACTTAATTTCGCATCGTGAAGCTCCTGATGAATCGATCGGTAAGTATCACGTGTCCGATCTTACTCGCACGTGAGTGTGAGGGTGATCAGTCCAAGCCACGACCCGTCAACCCAAAACGGAAACGCGGTCGACCTCTTAAACTATTAGATTATGTTTAAGTTCCTTGTTCTAATTGTTTTTTGTTATTGTTAATTGTTCTTACTGACTTTCTCTTTGTGTTACTTTTGTGTTTGTTTGACCAAACTGGTGGTCCTATATTTGGTCAAAAGGGGGAGTATGTAAGAAGACAGTCAATTGATTAGTAGTTACGTCTTTTGCCCGCCAGGTGGCAGAAAGAGTGGTGCGTTGGCCAGCAAATGAAATGGTCGCTTTGTTTTAACTGTGTAATATTTTAATTCTGTTTAATTGTTTAATTGTGTCCAAAGTGGAAATTAAAGACAGTAATTAGTAAAGACGTTAATTTTATTCAATCCATCATCGTCTCTTTACAAATTGAATGTTATGTTGCATAGCAAGCATGCAAGGGTGTAGTGGCAGGGCACTTATTAATATTATAGAGAGGTAAAGTTAGTTTGGATGTATTGGGGTAATCTCTAAAACTACTAAACTGATTCTAAAAAATATTTCAAGAATAGAAAGAGTGACATAGGCTATATTTTATTTTGTTCTAAAATATCCACGGGCGAAGCCGGGGCGGAAACCTAGTTGTTGTTGTATGCATGTATAAAATGTTGGTTTATTTGATATTAATTGACTCAAAAAACTACAAAAAAAAGTTATATCTCAACAGAACTAGCCACCCGTTAGATATAGCCTCACAAATACCATCGGCTAAACGAGGGAGACTAGGTCTTCCGCTGGGTACCCTGAAACCGTAACACGGTTTCGGGAGCTGTAAAGCAACCCGTGAAGAAAAAAAAAAAAAAAAAACTACTGGACCGATTTTGATATGGTTTTCACTAATAGGTACATAGCGAGTGATAACAAAGCAGGTTTATGTGTATAAAATATCACGCTACGTATTTTGGGAGCCGAGTATTAACCAATAATGTCAATGTTCCTTATTCGACGAATTGTGTCAACGAGAACGGGTGATATTAAAAGTCCACGGGCGAAGTCGAGGCGGGTCGCTTGTTAGCTATAATTTATTTATTGTTGTGTCTCCCTCTATTAGATATATTGAATGATATATTTGTTAGATAGTTACAAAATTCAGTTGTTAAACTAAAGCGGCAGTAGTATTAGAAATTAGAAACGAAGAATGCAAACATGCGAAGTAAATGCTCATCCTTATCCTTATAGGTAATTCCTGAACAACAAGGTTGAAACTAAAGCCCTAAAGGCATTCGTGAGCCTTGTAGTTAAAACAAGGGTAAACGAATGATTCCGCTCCTTGAGTAAGCAGTACTTATCGTGTCGACCTTAATTAAAGCAGGATCTACGAGGATCTGCGACATTTCTTCATCATTATGCCGAGATACACGCTATCGGCATCTTAAGACAATCGTCTACTTATAGCTGGGCTTATATAGGCTACGTATTTATTTTCTATTTTATACAGGGGTAATAATGTTTTGATAACATTTGAAGACATAATCTATTGTTGTTTATTCATTTATATGTTCACTTGTCATTTAGAATTTTAGATACTTGTTCACTTTAGACCACTTCATACTTTCATCACATACCTATAGGTACATCTAGATTCACTTTTTAGACACAACATCATTTATATCATCATACATGACGCACCTTTCTTCCATATCATAAACACATTGTGAGCTAAATGTGGACACTGTAACTGGTGTTTCTGGCTACACCGCAAAGTAGGTACTTACCTATAAAGGCGTTCGTTTGTTTGTTCCTTGTAAATTTCAAAATACATTGTATCGTCAAATTAAAAACCTACAAATTGTACCTATGTATTTGTTCTGAAAGAATCGTGATATCCGGAAAATTGAAAAAAATAAAATAATTAAGGCGACGTCTCCGTACATTTTCTCTGAAACGTCTATTTTTTTGTCGCTAAATGTGGACATATCAAGCCATTTTACAAGTCCGAAAAAAAATTTGTGAATAGTGAAATATATAAAGAAAATATATAAATAATAAAATATTATTAAATCTTTGTAGTATCTTTAAAAAAAAAATCGCAAGTTACAGCACGAAAATAATTTTTGCTCTCAAAATTCTCAATATTTTGAGCGACAACTAACGTTAAAAAAAAACTATATTGTAGGAAAATCAATGTACTAAAGACATTGCTTAAAAAATGGCAAATTAATAGCGTGTTTATTTTTTAATTAATTGAAAAGCCCGAAATTCCGTAAATATCGGCAGATGGCGGACAGATACCGCCGGCAGCGGACGTGTCCCGGACGCTCTGGTGAACTCGCCTGATTATAAATTAGCGATGTTTTTCTCGTAATCCTATTGTCTGTCCCTTTCACACCCGAACTTAAACGTCTACCACTATCCCGCTCTAGCTATCTTATTAGAAACAGCGGGCTTTCTATACATACTAATACTACTTAGTTTTTAATAAACTACCATATGTCTCGGTTTTGCCTGTGTAAATATCTGAATTTATACCTACTTAGGTCTTGATGGACTAGGCTTTTCCCGGCTGTACCTATGTAAATAGGTAACTTATACCTACTAAGTTTTTCATAGACTACCCTAATGTCTCGGCTTTGCCTGTGTAAATATTTTACTTTATACCTACTTAGGTCTTGATGGACTAGGTTTTTCCCGGCTTTGCCTGTGTAAATATCTGACTTTATACCTACTTAGGTATTGATGGACTAGGGTTTTACCCGGCTTTGTCTATGTAAATAGGTAACTTATACCTACTTAGTTTTTCATAGACTACCCTATGTCTCGGCTTTGCCTGTGTAAATATCTGACTTTATACCTACTTAGGTCTTGATGGACTAGGCTTTTACCCGGTTTTGCCTATGTAAATAGGTAACTTATACCTACTAAGTTTTTCATAGACTACCCTAATGTCTCGGTTTTGCCTGTGTAAATATCTGAATTTATACCTACTTAGGTCTTGATGGACTAGGCTTTTCCCGGCTGTACCTATGTAAATAGGTAACTTATACCTACTAAGTTTTTCATAGACTACCCTAATGTCTCGGCTTTGCCTGTGTAAATATTTTACTTTATACCTACTTAGGTCTTGATGGACTAGGCTTTTACCCGATTTTGCCTATGTAAATAGGTAACTTTATACCTACTTAGTTTTTGATAGACTACCATATGTCTCGGTTTTGCCTGTGTAAATGTCTGACTTTATACCTACTTAGGTCTTAATGGACTAGGCTTTTATCCGGCTTTGCCTGTGTAAATAGGTAACTTTATACCTACTTAGTTTTTGATAGACTACCATATGTCTCTGTTTTGCCTGTGTAAATGTCTGCCTTTATACCTACTTAGGTCTTAATGGACTAGGCTTTTACCCGGTTTTGCCTATGTAAATAGGTAACTTTATACCTACTAAGTTTTTGATAGACTACCATATGTCTCGGTTTTGCCTGTGTAAATGTGGTTTTTTATACATACTTAGGTCTCAATGGACTAAGCTTTTACCCGCCTTTGCCTGTGTAAATAGGTAACTTTATATCTACTTAGTTTTTGATAGACTACCATATGTTTCGGTACTGTTTAGATATATTTACTGTGGCCGAGTGTAAGTATAAAAGGTTATGTACATACGTAAGCTTAATTTCTGTACTCTCACTGTTTTGTAGTATTCGGCCGTAGTGCTAATACAAAATAAGAAAAGAGGAACACCGGGACGAGGAGTAGTGTATAGGCAGAGCGTATGCTACGTGGCAGGCACGCTGAGCGGTTGTATTACTCCATCTTTTCTTTTTACATTGATTGAAGATATTGAATAATAAGGATTTTGTATTATAATTTCAAATATTATACTTACTCAGAGTCAAAAGTATGTTTTTTTATATTCTTCTTACGTCGTTTTCTAATACAAATCTTACGTAGTTCTTTATTCCTTTTATTACCCATTATTAACACTAAACTATAAATTACTACTTATTAGTTTTTTTTTATTTTAATTTAATTTTAGAGAATGATTAACTTATATTACACTTACGCATTGGATGTAAAACATTACTATTATTAGGCACAGTTAAAACTCATACATGCTAAGTCGCTGGCAAAACGAAAATTAATTATTTCAGTCCGATTATTCCTATGTTCCTAGATTGTGATGTCGCGGTCTCGGTATGTTCATAGTAGGCGCGCCGCATCTCCCCGCAAATCGAAGCTTGCATCACTCCGCCTCACCCCCTCTACTGATTTTTTTGCACAAGCAGTGAGGGCCTTAAAGCCTCGAATATACCCTAAAAACGTTACTGGTAGCGCCATCTAGCGACAACTTTCATAAACGTAAAAAAAGAAATACACGTCAAACAGTAACAAGGTGTCCCGTTAGATGTCGCTTCAAAAGGTACTAAATATTTTATACTTTATAACAAGATTATTTAAGGCTCAATTTACAATACATTTTTTGAAGTGGAATGTATCAAAGTTACCACACTTACCATTTTATTATTTTATTTATATTTGAATAAATAAATTAATAAAAAGGACACTGGTATTTATTTACTGCAAACTGTAATAAAATATACTTTACGATTTAATTCATTATTGATAAATTAGGTTTCTTTCCATTTCCTAGAAAGTCGGGCCGCTGCCCTTTGTCTATGGCCAGCCAAAATGGCCGACTACAATAACGTTTCCCAGAATTCGCCTTCTTTGTTTACGTTAGAATCTGTTTTATAACTCAAACCAGTTAATATTCTCGGGACATAATAAAATGTTTATATGTATACAAGCCGTGGACATTCATAGGGTTATTTTAAAGTGTATAATTTGATCGGGAGGGAGATCTTCAGTGAGGATGGGGAATTGCTTCAGCAGCTCGGGGGATAAGGAGCCGAAGATCAAGAGTTCTGGCGTTGGTGTCTTAGAAGAAGAGACGAGACAATTCCAGCCAGCTGTGCCAACCCCGCCGCCTGAGCCGTCATCTAGGATAGCGGTGGGCCCCGAACCCGAGGTGATTCCCGCACGTATATTTGTCGCGTTGTATGACTACGATGCCCGTACAGACGAAGACCTTAGTTTCCGCAAAGGCGAGCACCTAGAGATCCTTAACGACACCCAAGGAGATTGGTGGTTGGCCCGGAGCAAGAAAACAAAACAGGAAGGCTACATCCCGTCCAACTATGTCGCCCGCTTGCAGTCTATAGAGGCCGAACCGTGAGTACAACTTTCAATTTTATAATCTAACCCTATCTGTCATTGAATGTGATAAGTTGTTATTACAAAACGAAGTATTTAAAACCATGCCAAACTTGTCCTATTATCTATGTGACCTAACTTAAACAATGTGAAATCTATTTGTTGTCTATGTATTATGGCACCTTAGTAGATACTTTACCAAATTACCTATCATCTTTCCAATACATTTATTAATCCTTTAGTTACTTAGACTCAGTAATTCTACTTATTACTTTATTATTAAAATGAAGGTGTGATTTAGAGAAGTTAATTATCAGGTTACAATGTTTACTAAATATTTAACTATGAATTCCATACCTAACCTACTGAAAAACTAAAATCCTAAAATAAACATTATATGTACTATTTCTGTCTATATGTTAATAATTTAGAGAAACAGTAGGTTATTTGTAATCAGTTGTTGCTTATGCAATCTTTCCAACATTGGTCTACTTTTTAATGATTTCCTTTCAACGCAGTATTGCAAACTTCCTTTATAATTCATATTTCACATAATTGTGTACTTGCCATTATAATAAATGCAATATTAATGAATTGAAACTTATAAAATTTAGGTTTAGATAAGGTAGAGCCTAATAATATTAAATCTGCTGCTGGTAATATGAAAACCTACATAGTGATGTTCTGTGGCTCAGGACTCAATCGCTACTTTGGGGACAACAACATAACACACTCTCATTCCACATTGTTTATTTACCTCATTTGATAGGGTACAATTTATGAGAGAAAGGATTGAAAAATATTAGTGATCCCTGTTGGTAACTAAATTGGCTGATTCATATTGTGCTCAGAACTCTACTCTCCCAATGTTTGTCCAGAAAAGGCTCTGCAAACAGCTCAATGTATTTTGATGAAACTTGATTCCTTGAACGATCATAGTGGGGATGTAGACTTAAAATTTACTCTTTGTTTCATCTCATATTTTAGGCATTTCTAAATAGTTATATAGCTTGGATACCGGAGGGAAATATTTAAATTAAAAAATATAACTATTCCTAGTTTTAAGTCTAACCTAATGGATAATTTACAAAACAGAAAGAAAGTCTTCCTACCTATATATTTTTATTTTCAACTGAACCAGTCCAACTTTGGGGAGGGGCCTTCCTTTAATATAGATATTAAGTTGTTTTTATTTGTATTTTTTGCAAGTAAACAATGTATGATAGAAGAGAAAAACTTTAAAGTTAGTTAGAAAATGTGTCAATATGTCCCACCTGTCACTTTGGTGGGATCATGTCAGCAATGATAGGAAAATTTCCACAGGTGATGCCTGGGCGGAAAGCTAGTAAATAGTAAGTAGTAAATTTAAATTATTTACTTAAAATAAAAAATGCATCTCACTTTATACATTTTGCTTTGCATTGCTTTGGAATGTGAAGTGAAAGCAATTAACATGTTGTCTCTATCATGTGCACTTGTTAATGAAGTGTAAAATGGTATTATAAAGAAGATATTAATTTTTCATGAATTACTGAAACTGTTATTGGTCCCAGGGTACCCAGCTGAAGACAAAGTCTTCCTCTTTTAACTGATGGTATTTATGAGTCTATACCTAATAAGATGCCACATGCTGAATTTCGTGTTTTAATCTTCTTTAGAATATTTAGTTTGCCGAGGCTTTCGTTTCTACTTTATTCAACAATGTCTCATGCATTGCAATGTAAAGTAGCTCCTCTGGAGATTAGATTAGATTGGTTATGTTTTCCTTAGATAAATGTATAGTCCGCTTTATCTTTTGAAAAAATAATTAATAATACCTAGTGGTATTTTATTTTTAATGTTCCTATTTCCCCAAGGTTTCGTCGAGAGATTTTAAGTTCTTTGCACTCCCAGAGTATCTTTAAGAAGTGCATCTGACCAGGCCCGCTGCGTACGGGCGTGCAGGGCGTGCACCGCACAAGGGCGGCATTTTCAAGGGGGCGGCAAAAACAGATATCGAAACGAAATATTCTCATAATTTTAAATTTTTATCATGTCATAATAACGATATCTATTGGTTAGTTTCGAAAATAAACGCAAACGTAATAAGGGTTTTTATGTTCTTCTTCTTCTTCTTTTTTATTATGGCTCCACCAATGTTCATCGGTGATTTGCCAATGTCAAGTATTATAGCCTTTATAGTGTATATAGCCGGTAAATCTTTAAAAAAATAATTGCCCGTGACAGCTGGGGGGGGGGGGGGGCTGCGTCTGACATATCTTCGCATTCGTCTCAAGTTGCAAACGTCAAAATTCACGAACGCAAACCGCCCAACACCATGGCTCTTCAGTCAGATGTTTCCTTCCATTTTTATTAACTAGCGACCGCCCGCGTAGAATCTATTGTGCACAGGTTTGGGATAAGTATGTACCGCGTCCATGTCCATACAAACGGAGAAAACGTTTTACTACCCCTAAATATCATTTAATTTTAACGATTTTGTAATATGTTACTGACATAATGAAAAACTACGTACGTATTTTTTCCTTTTTTCAAAATTCGTAATAGGTCAAAAGTTATAAGCCCCTCAAATCTCGGTTTTTTTGGTTCATAACTTGCTCGTAATAAACCGTCTGTATTTGAGAAACAAAGCAAAATTTCAAAAAAAGCAAAACGTACGTACGTAGATTATAATCTGCTAAAACGTTTGACACCAAAATTATAAGGTTTCGTTACAGTTTAGTAGGTGTAAATCGTTTTCCCCCAAAACGCAATTTTCAACGAAGAACATACCTACGAACACTCACGAGCTGCAGTGTTCTCTGTCGCACTGATGCCCGTGGGAAGACCGCGCTTGAGACAGAATATGATTTTCTAAATACCTATTTCGCTGCGTACGCTGAGCTACACGATCCTCTTAAATCTCGAAACCAACCAAAGAAATGTCACGATTTTTTCAAACGACAACACTGGCATAGACAATGGATTCTCTCTTTTGGCTCGAAATTCGAACTTGCGATTTTATTTTGCTTACTATACAAAAATTACACATCCAATATTTTCTTAAGTTTTTCGCAATTCCCGAGATCAAGGAATCGAATTACATACAGACATACTAAGAAGGAGTACGCCGTGTGGGGAATCATGTCAAGAAAGTTTTGTAGAGCGCCATCCCGCTCTCTCTCGTTTATTTATCTCGTTCTGGTTTTTCGATTTTATTATTTTATATAATATTACTATGCATTGCATTGCATGTGATTAAGAGTAGCTAGGGCGGAGTCCATGAATAGAGGTGACATGACAAACAAGAGTGAATTTTAATATCATAGACTCTAGCTATTATTGCAGTGTGAGTTTTCCACTAAAGATATGGTGTTCCACTATAGATGTTGTAAGACTTTCAGAAGATTATTTTCTGCAGTAAGTTTTCGACTAGAGATGGTGTTAGCCTTTCAGATTATTTTCTGCAGTGAGTTTTCTGCTAGAGATGGTGTTAGCCTTTCAGAAGATTATTTTCTGCAGTGAGTTTTCTGCTAGAGATGGTGTTAGTCTTCCAGAAGATTATTTTCTACTAGAGATGGTGTTAGTCTTCCAGAAGTTTATTTTCTGCAGTGAGTTTTCTGCTAGAGATGGTGTTAGCCTTCCAGAAGATTATTTTCGGCAGTGAGTTTTCTGCTAGAGATGGTGTTAGCCTTCCAGAAGATTATTTTCTACTAGAGATGGTGTTAGTCTTCCAGAAGTTTATTTTCTGCAGTGAGTTTTCTGCTAGAGATGGTGTTATTCTTCCAGAAGATTATTTTCTGCAGTGAGTTTTCTGCTAGAGATGGTGTTAGCCTTCCAGAAGATTATTTTCTGCAGTGAGTTTTCTGCTAGAGATGGTGTTAGCCTTCCAGAAGATTATTTTCTACTAGAGATGGTGTTAGTCTTACAGAAGTTTATTTTCTGCAGTGAGTTTCCTGCTAGAGATGGTGTTAGCATTCCATAAGATTATTTTCTGCAGTGAGTTTTCTGCTAGAGATGGTGTTATTCTTCCAGAAGATTATTTTCTACTAGAGATGGTGTTAGCCTTCCAGAAGATTATTTTCTGCAGTGAGTTTTCTGCTAGAGATGGTGTTATTCTTCCAGAAGATTATTTTCTACTAGAGATGGTGTTAGTCTTCCAGAAGTTTATTTTCTGCAGTGAGTTTTCTGCTAGAGATGGTGTTATTCTTCCAGAAGATTATTTTCTACTAGAGATGGTGTTAGCCTTCCAAAAGATTATTTTCTGCAGTGAGTTTTCTACTAGAGATGGTGTTTGACTTTTAGAAGATTTTTTCTGCAGTGAGTTTCTCACTAGAGATGTTGTTAGCCATTTAGAAGATTTTTCTGCAGTGAGTTTTCCACTAGAGATGTTGTTTGACTTTCAGAAGATTTTTTCTGCAGTGAGTTTTCCTTTAGAGGTGGAGTTAGCCTTTCAGAAGTTTTCTTCTGCAGTAAGTTTTCCACTAGAGATGTTGTTAGGCTTTCAGAAGATTATTTTCTGCAGTGAGTTTTCCCCTAGAGATGTTGTTAGCCTTTCAGAAGATTTTGTTCTGCAGTGAGTTTTCCACTAGAGATGTTGTCAGGCTTTCAGAAGATTTTTTTTCAGTGAGTTTTCCACTAGAGATGGTGTTAGATTTTGTTTGACTTTTAGAAGATTTTTTCTGCAGAGAGTAGCCACTAGAGATGTTGTTTGACTTGCAAAAGATTTTTTCTGCAGTGAGTTTTCCTCTAGAGATGGTG
This sequence comes from Nemapogon koenigi, assembly GCA_963924495.1. NCBI lineage: Eukaryota > Metazoa > Arthropoda > Insecta > Lepidoptera > Tineidae > Nemapogon > Nemapogon koenigi. The sequence goes on from OZ004646.1 coordinate 6,958,842, forward strand.
TTAGCCTTTCAGAAGTTTTTCTTCTGCAGTGAGTTTTCCACTAGAGATGTTGTTAGACTTTCAGGAGATTTTTTCTGCAGTGAGTTTTCCACTAGAGATTGTGTTAGCCTTCCAGAAGATTTTTTTATGCAAAAAATTTCCACTAGAAATAATGTTAGCCTTTCAGATTATTTTCTGTAGTGATTTTCCAAGTACAGATGGATTTAGCCTTCCACAATATTATTTTCTGCAGTGAATTTTGCTCTAGTAATGTTGTTTGACTTTCAGAAGTTTTTGTTCTGCAGTGACTTTTGTGACTTTTCCATTAGCGATGATGTTGAACTTTCAGAAATTTGTCTGCAGTGAGTTATATTCCACTAGAGATAGTGTCAGACTTTCAGAAGACTTTTTTCTGCAGTATGTTTCACAGTTAGAGATGGCATCCACGCTTTCACGAGTCGCACCTCATTTAGATTAGAACGCCATTACAATAATAATTACGTTTACCAGTTATGTAATTGGTTCGCGACTACCTTGTGCTTGGTACTGGAAAATTTGCAAGCGAAAGTACCCTGCGCTTGCTTACCTAAAGCAAATTATAGCGACGTCGCGTTGAATTGGCCGATTACCTTTTTTTAGTAAGCTTGTTATAAATTACATAGATCTTGATGTATAATTTTATGCTTCGTTTTTTATTTGTTTTGGTTAGTATACTAACTTTTTTAGAAAACGGATGGATAGTATTATTCAATTGGCATGTATGTATCTACACGTACGAAATGTAAATATGTAATGACGTACTACAAAAACATTACAGAGCAAATCAGCTCTGGCATATATGCCATATAGGGAATGCAATACCGGGATCCCGCATACATGTTGCGGGACTAATCTCGGTCGAAAAATTTGCGGGATTACAGAGAAGCGTGGTACATACCTACGTGTTTCTATAAGGTGCGGGGCGCAAAGAATTCCCCACCCGCGCCCCTTTTTTGATTACTTATATTTTGCCATTTACAACTTGTAATTTTATGTAAAAATTATGTAATGATAACAAAAATACCTACTTAGGTTATTTATTACATAGATGCTCACAATATGTATTCATTTACATACATGGCGCCTTCTTTCGTTCTCATTCTTTTTGACAAATTAAGGCAATAAATAATGATGTTGGTCTCGGATATAAATTAACAAGTTCAGGAAGTACATACGTCACTAATCATGAATTTTAATTTCTTTGAAAAAATGTACAAAACATACACATTTGTTAAAAAGAAAAAAACTTGTAGAACACAAGCAAAATCATTTCCAAAATGCATTTCTGAAAGCAGATGTTTTTCATGACGGGTTGCCTTACAGCTCCTGATACCGGATACGGTCCCAGACAGGGTACCCAGCAGAAGACCAAGTCTCCCTTTTTTAGCCAATGGTATTTGTGAGGCTATACCTAACGAGTGGTCAGTTCTGTTGAGGTATACCTGACGTCTTAACTACTCGGCCACCGACGCACACAGGATTTTAAGTTTTGTAATATAATCAATTAGCAAAATGTGAACATTGTGGCCAATATTTGTGCCAATTCGTGGCATGTGTACTATGTTTGTATCGTGAAATGTCGTTATTTTTGTTCATATGGTTTTGGTTTTTTTGACGGGCACTCTTACCACCATAATTACGTCAACCGTATGACTGTCCAATTATCCGGGCATTAGTAAATGAGCCATGTTGATTGATTCTCAAGATACAAGGCATGAATGACAAATTGTTTTTTATACGTTTAATTTACGTTACATTCGATCATAAGTATGTAGTTATATGTGTTGCTCATTAAGTAACGGATCCTTTCCATTTGTTGTTTGCAAATTACAGATATCATCATAACATTCTTTGAAGTGAAAGATTATTTTGGACATCTATCAGTCGCTATGCCAATTGGATTCGTCTCGCTCACCGGCGAAGGAATAAAAAATATTTTACGTTTTTTAAGTGAGTAGAGAGGTTTTCTCGCATAAATAATATAATCTTGCGTCAATAATAATCATCTATTGTTGATTTATTTATTTTATTTCATAGTCATAAAAATTTTTTTTTTCTTTTCAGTGAAAATATTTTTTTTTATGTTCTGAAATAACTCGAGAAATATAATAATATGTTCTCATTTTTTTTTCAGGAATTTTGCTTTCTATATTATACCTACCTAGTTTCTATAATAACTAGTAGGTAAATATGTATCTACCTATTTATATTTGTTTTCTTTCTTATTTGATTGTCATGATAGTGTTAGTTTTAAGGACAGCCGGATTCAAGAATTTCAAACAATTTTATGATAAGCAAATGTAATCGTTCTTATAATGCGCCTTTGTAATTGGCGGGCGACCTCTGCATTTATTTCTTAACAATATATTTTTCAAGGAACTATTTTAGTCTTGCTTACTAATTTCCGTTTTATTGTTGTTTTTCCTCTGTTAGTCTGCTAACTGTGGAACCTTGTTCGTCGGACGCTTCAATAACTGTCGATAATTCAGTGATCCATGACGGACATGTCCCCAAAACATGAAACTGTACGTAGACCAAGATAATTTAGACAAACGGCCAGATTGTGGAATAAAAATATACCTACTAGATGACCTGTGCGAATATTTCGCACCGTTAGTGGTGTCAAGTTCAACTGATCTCCAATAGATCGCGGAAAAATGACCGTTCCCCCTTCTTCCGTTCCGAAATTTCTGAGTCTAAAAATTAAAAAAAAAAAAAAATAGGGCTCATAGGGCCTTTTCTTATAGCTTACAGGAAAACTTAAACGAAAATCATGTCATAAAGTTTGACCGCAAAAATGGAAAAGCCAATTATTCCTAAAATAGTATTGATAAAATTGTCCCACGTTTGACTTGAAACTGCACAGTGCAAAATTATATTCACACCGTGCGATAGTTTTTGTGTGGTTTATTTTCAGCGTATGTTGTTGGGAGGATGTCGTTTCCTGTCTACATATTAGTAGTCGTCAACAATGGTATTTCAAAGTCGCAACCTTGACATTGATGTATGTGTGGTAGGTATATTGTGTTCCGGACTGTTATAGGAAAATATTTGATTATGTCCAACCAACCGAAAATAATATGCAGTGGGTAATACTAGTTTTTTTTATCGTGTCTTACAGAACTTGGATCAATGCAAATAATTAATTTATAGTCGAGCAACAAAGATCTTTAAAATTTAGCAGCACATAAAACAGAATACTGGATTATTTCATATTCGTAATCTCAAACTGTAAAGTGCCAGGGGCCAGAAAATTATTGACCAGGGTCTCTATACAAAAAAACATATTGATAGAATACTTATTGCTATTGTAACGAAATAAGTATGTACCTACTAGGGAATCCATTTTCCCGGGCTTTTTACGTTCCCGGGAACCGGATATGAAATATTTCCCGGGAATCCATTGTTTTTTTTAATTTGATTTAAAATTGTCTCACTCGAGTACTCGACACTAAAGAGGTACATAAGTAAATTGTAAGAGAAATCACACAAACAGACTTATAATATTTATTTATTCTTTTGTATGTCTTCTTTGTTGGGGCAAGTACACCGCTGATGTGGCATAATTTTGTGGCAGTACCTATCTGAGCGAAAGAAATTTACTAAATAGTGTTTCCGCATTTAAAGACATATAGTGATACCCAGTTCCGTTCTTTAGGTCACTCAATAAATGATTTTAAAATAATAATATTTTATTGATGTTCATCTGCAACGTAATACATATTGAAATGAATGAATTATTCTTTATACTCGTAGATATTATTAGCATAATTCCCGGGAAATTTTGATCATTATTCCCGGGTAGACAAACTCCTTTCTTCTGCATTTTTCCCGGGAACTAGTGTTGCCCAAAATCGGTATTGGTCTTGCAGTCTTGGTCTTGTTCTTGCATTTTCGCAATGTAAGCTTAAAATGTAACTACTCTGTTGCGTTGTTCTAAGATCTAAACTAACGTGTCGTGTTTAATAAATAGCAATAGGCTAATAGATAATTGCAAGACTTGCGAGACTCTTGCTGCATGAACGAGACCAAGACCAAGACTGGGAGTGCAAGACCAAGAACAAGACCAGGTGTATTGACGCAAGCAAGACCAAGACCAAGACTGGCTAAGTCTCGTCTTGGTCTTGCATTTGGGCAACACTACCGGGAACCCGGGTAGCAAAACCTAGTACCTACATATTAAAATAAACAATAAGTATTATCCTAAATAATTTAATAAACTTTTTGGAATTTGAACCCCGCGGACCTTGAGTTTCCTAGAGTACACCAAACGGCACAAGTTTGTAGTTTTTAATAATTTAACTATATTTGCGCCGTTTGTTAGACTCTGCGATTTCCGCCGCAGCTCCCGCTTTAATTACTGTTTTCCTGAGATGAGACGGGGCTAATGTGTCCACGCACGTAGCATCCCATACAGAGCGATTCCATCGGGTCTCTAGCCGTCTTCCCGGATTATTCCCGTTAGCTTTTCCAGTTGGCCAGATACTTCTATTGATGCAAGAGCCCTTTTGATGGTATTATTAAGGAAGCTGTGGCGAGAAAGCCTGCCTGTACTTTTTATGCAGGAAAGTCCTTGAGTTCCAAATTGATCAACCTGATTTCCACACGGACATAATGTTCGTAATTTGTAATAATATGTGATGAAGATTTCTCTTATTTCCCTAGTTAACTCAAACACTCAAAATACACTATTACGCCATTTATACCTTGCGTCAAAATATACGCTGGTTACAATGTCTGACAATGTCCGGCGTCCACTAATGTTACTATGTCAACAGAAATTGACCTTCCCATGAAATGCCTCTTTTTACTACAAGGGTAATCGAGTGTGTAGTTTAAATTACAATGTACAGATAAACCAAGCGAAAAATCAGTTCTTGATGACCTTAAGAGGATCGTGTAGCTCAGCGTACGCAGCGAAATAGGTATTTAGAAAATCATATTCTGTCTCAAGCGCGCTCTTCCCACGGGCATCAGTGCGACAGAGAACACTGCAGCTCGTGAGTGTTCGTAGGTATGTTCTTCGTTGAAAATTGCGTTTTGGGGGAAAACGATTTACACCTACTAAACTATAACGAAACCTTATAATTTTGGTGTCAAACGTTTTAACAGATTATAATCTACGTACGTACGTTTTGCTTTTTTTGAAATTTTGCTTTGTTTCTCAAATACAGACGGTTTATTACGAGCAAGTTATGAACAAAAAAAACCGAGATTTGAGGGGCTTATAACTTCTGACCTATTACGAATTTTGAAAAAAGGAAAAAATACGTACGTAATTTTTCATTATGTCAGTAACATATTACAAAATCGTTAAAATTAAATAATATTTAGGGGTAGTAAAACGTTTTCTCCGTTTGTATGGACATGGACGCGGTACACTACACTCTTAAATATATTTAGAAGATTCTAAAAAACTTGACGTCAGCAGCGGATTATTGTTGCGTTTTTGCTATTAGTTTTAAATCATCAGCAAATCTTGGATTTACCTGAGTTGAATAGGCATTGTGTTCTGTCTACATTGCATTAATGTGAAGGTTTTGTTGGGAATACCAGAAAGAAACAATAAAAAGTATACTTTGAATAACGTTCGCTTCGCTGTAATTGAATCTCGTGAAACTTTAGAGATAAATTCCAGATATTATATCTGTCTCACTAATTGTGTTTTATTATTTGTTCTCTGTCACTGGTCATTGTTAACTTTTTCCTAAAATCGTCTTAGCCTTGTCTAATGTCTTGCTCTAAAATTGACCAGAAATCGTGTTCTGTAATATGATGAATAATTTTATTAAACGCGAATACGACACCAAATTACATAACTAATATCTCTATTTCTCAAGGGTGTTTTTTGTCGGTACGCCATATCTACCTTAAGAGGATCGTGTAGCTCAGCGTACGCAGCGAAATAGGTATTTAGAAAATCATATTCTGTCTCAATCGCACTCTTCCCCCGGGCATCAGTGCGACAGAGAGCACTGCAGCTCGTGGGTGTTCGTAGGTATGTTTTTCGTTGAAAATTGCGTTTTGGGCGAAAACGATTTACACCTACTAAACTATAACGAAACCTTATAATTTTGGTGTCAAACGTTTTAGCAGATTATAATCTACGTACGTACGTTTTGCTTTTTTTGAAATTTTGCTTTGTTTCTCAAATACAGACGGTTTATTACCAGCAAGTTATGAACCAAAAAAACCGAGATTTGAGGGGCTTATAACTTTTGACCTATTACGAATTTTGAAAAAAGGAAAAAATACGTACGTAGTTTTTCATTATGTCAGTAACATATTACAAAATCGTTAAAATTTAATAATATTTAGGGGTAGTAAAACGTTTTCTCCGTTTGTATGGACATGGACGCGGTACACTACACTCTTAATACTTTAATGTTTGAAACACCATTTTGAACATAAATAATCAAACAAATCAAAATTAAATGTTTATTTTACAATTGGCCATGCTACATATTTATAATATACTTTTTTTATAATTTGTTTTGAAAATATAGCCCATTTTAAGAAACTAATTTCGATATTTTTGTTTTTTATCCATTGCGTCTATTTTTAATATATTTTACAAATTTTACCCGCGAAAAGTAAACGTGACGTCACAAGAATTTAGAATTTATAATCTTGGCCACTACACATAAAAAGTGACAGTCAATCAAATTAACGTCAAGCAAACGTCAGTCAAGGTCGACTAACCTAAAAATTACTCTTGTTTATATACTCGTGTTTATAATTATTTAAATTGAATAGTTTTTTACAATGGCAAGTAAATAGTGTTTCATCCCGTCATGTCCTAATAACAAAGAAAATAATTACACGTAAAATATAATTTATAAAGATGTCATTCAAAGATTGACGATTGCCCTTTTTTGTAGGCAAAGGTATTATTTTTTCATACTGCTTAAGATGACGTCATACATCGGTCAAATTAAGGTTATTGTTTGTTATTGAATATCTTAAAAAGTATAGACTTAATTTAAAATCTGATAAATAGAAATTGTACTGAAAGCTTATATCTCGAAACGGTTTCGAGATCTTCGTTTCTGTTCAAAAAGTTAGCATGGCCAATTAGAGTAATTTATGTATTTTGTAAAAGACGCCATCTGTTGGAGATCACTTGAAGTAACGGTGCGAAGTCTAGTCTTAATGATGCAGCATTTCGATATATTTTATTTGTCTAGTCTAAAGACCCGTGTCACCATGAGACAAAGTGGCTATTATGAGCACGAAAGGCGGTCAACAATTAAAACTGCATCGCGTTTCGCACGATTACCACGCTCACTGTACAAACAAGGACGTTCAAACTCAAAGGTGCCCGCAGCAAGGATTCGCTGGGGTCGTATTCAAGTTACTTATTATTTCTTGTTATTTTAAATTAGGATTTATGCAGATTGAGTAAAATATAGGTATGCAAGGTTTTCAAAATACATTTAATTTAAAGAAATCTTTGTTGCAAATAGATTTGCTTGAAACAATGATTATAATTATTTAATACTAGCAGTTGCCAGTGACTTTGTACGCGTTCATTAGGAATACAACAACGTTTACACCCCATTTCACCCCATGGCGTGAAATCCGACTTGTACTTCCAGAGATTAGTGCGTTCAAACAAACAAATTCTTCAGCTTTATTATTAGTATTTATTCAGCCTTAGAGTCATAGAAACAGAAAAAAATGGTGCTGAGGACGACCGAAGCTCAAACGTCTTTTGAGCTGACTCAAGCATGCAATGGAAGTATTTTTTATTTAACTTTAAATTCGCATATCTATGTTCTGAATGAGTAACCCGATTTTAGTTTTAATATTTAATTATTTTCCTTGTATTATTGTGAAGATTGACCAGAAAAATGCCTTGCATTGATTGCTATCATAGTAAGTGGAAATCTAAGTATCTCCATTGAGTAGGCAGATCGTCGATTCGCACTTGTTCGAATATGAGAAAACAAACAAACCCACCGCTAGGTCCCGGTGAAACTACTGTGCCTAACAGGAAAAGCGCTCCTGTTCAAATATGAAGATTGCCGTGCAAATAGAAATGTCTAGGTTCCATCGCTTTGGCGGACGCCGCTTTGACGTACCTACCAGTGGATGGGCCACGCAAATAAGTGTCCCGTACAATGAATTTGCATAACTGTACTTGACTGGCTAGGCACTGCACTGAATTTAGGTTTTAGAAACTGTTTAGGTATTACACCAAAGAGTTCCCTTGAAACCACTTTAATGTTATTGGTTTTTTTTGTGTCGAAGTTCAGTGTATTTAGGACAATTTCGATCAAAATTTTCAGTAAACTTCAAGTTCAGTGATACCAACATTTCTTGAAACACACTACAAAAGTGACTAAAGAACGCGATCTCTAAAGTAACGACCACACATAAATTGACAAAATAATTTGCGGACTTGTAATGAAACCTCGTTTATTCACGACAATGTAGACGGCAGGAAATCGGCAACACCTTTTTCAAAGAACTGTTCCTGTCGTGTTCGATTGATTGAATAAGATATGCAACCTATACGTGATAGACTAGACACCTTACCGACAATAAACACCTACACGTCTCGTCGCGTCGTTTAATTTCACAAGATGTATAAAATTATTATTGAACTGAATAATCCTACAGCAGTTAAGTTAGTGCCATTGTGTACCGAGCTTTGCGTTGAAACTTTTATGAACTTTATTTTTTCGCCCGTTTACAATTTAGTTTTACATAGTTTTACGTAAGTTTTACTTACGGTGAAAAGCCCCTCGTACTGATTAGTTATTACTTTTAAAAGGTGTAGATCATAACATGTGATGTGGCATCTTACATGAAAGCGCGCTGGCGATAAACTCTTCCCTTGACTTTGTTCACTTACTAATATCTACCGTATTGCTCGGCTCCTATAAGTTAGATTTTTTTTAATAGATAAACGTTCCTCGAGTAATGCAGATGTGAACACTGAAATCCGCATATAAAAATCCGTTCAGTGTTTCTCGAGATTAACGAATTAATAAATCGTACAGATTTAGCCATTTGTTGGTGTGTAGTTGAACTTCTTATATACTGCTAGTATACTACGATAAAATGCTGAAGATGCCTGAAAGTGGATTTCGCCGGATATATCATTCAAAAACACTATGTGTAATTTTCATGAAAATAGTTATGGCCGTTTTCGAGAACGCATAAGTACATACCTATTGCCTACATATTTACACATACAATAGGTTTACAATATAATAAAGTTATACATTATTACTATGTAAGCTGAAATTTGACACCTGCTGTTAGAATGTATCGATATCGTATTCTTAATAAACTACAAGGTACAAGTCACGAAGCAAAGCACATTTTCTCTGCACATATAAATCTTGCGGATGTCTAGCAACATTATGAAAAGTATTGACCCGAAATGTTCGGAGTAATTGAACCTTCTATGAGGATTTGTCGCCCCACTGACAGTGTTTCGAAACCCACATTTCCTAGTAGAGACGGATGGCCGACATCTACGTGTGGCGGGGCGGGGACAGGATGCGCCAAGCCGCCAAGTTCACCGCCCGCACCCATCCCACTCGATTAAAGTAAAGCTAAACCACAATCAATGCAAAGTCACAAAGTGTAATCACTACTTGAAATAGGTATAATTGCAATTAATTAGTAAAAGCATAACTAGTCCAATGGTTATGTGCCTGTCAGACCGATAATAACTGTTAAGAAGCTCACAACAAGGTTGACTAACGATGGATGAGGTCTTCCGATCTCAAATACACTCATTAGGTAGACTATAAATGGCATCAGTTAAATGACAATGGATTGGCTGCTATAGAAGGCAGATGTCTTCCGCTGGGGTACCTTTCTTCTTCAGTTGTAATAATAAATGCATTCGTGGATAAAAAGAGAGGAAACTCAAATATACAAATATCTTAACCGATCCAATGAATTGTGGTTAATTATTGGTATGAACTATCTTGTAACAGAAATAGGTAGGTACTTCATTGAAGCTTCCATTTAAATTAAAAGTATCTCCGTAAAATTCCTGCCGCATGAAATGTTCATACTTTAAGGTACTTACACTCAAGTTCAAGCGGTCGTTGGCCTCCGTTGCATAAGACCCGGGTGTCGTTCACTGGCTAGGGCGGAGCGACACATAGATAAGTAGGGTTCTAGGGCCTTTGAGGTTGATTTAAGAGAGAGCAGTGGCCCAGATCGCATGCGCAATTAGGGTCACTGCATACGATGCTGTCGCGAAGTTGCGCCCGTTTGCCCGCATTCAAATATCGACGCATACAAATTACACATTCAACAAGTTGACAAGAGTCGGACGCTGCTGGTGTATTTACTGTTGGTATGTCACTCATAGCTTTGAAATATGTCGCTTGTGATGTTTTACAATACATTGTTATCGTTTTTAGGAAACGGAATCATTAAATTTTCATCACGTCCATCCATCTGTTCTTCCTGTCTTGGATTTAAAATAGTTAAACAGTTCTTTAGTTGCGGAACAGCGGAACCCTTGTTCTGTTAATTCAATTTGTTCTTGACATTTTTATTATGACCATTGTCGTCAAAAGTACTATTTACAAGCACTAATTACTGCTGTGTAATATAAATAATTTTGCATTGCATCGTGCAACTGTTCCTAGAGTTAAATTATCCACACCTAGAATAATTTCTAAATATATTTTCAAATCAGTAATAACTTTGCTTCCACACTTAAAATTATTAGCGACACGCAAGTTTTTACTCAAAAAGCTGCAATTTACTGGCGCCCGGTCTCTTTTTGCTGATTACCGATTCTAGGTATCTACGCAAACTTGTCATTGATTGTGAGATATGTATTAGATGTAATCTACATCTCTCTTTATTTTAAGAACATTCTATGTCACTAACATATTAAGTCCAAAAGGTAGAAAAATCACCCATTACTTTCACGTAAGATCCCACTGGCGCCATCGGCTACACAGCCTGCGATTATTTTTAGATTAGAAATGGCTCAACCGTTTTACGTAATTGCACTAGCAAGCCGGCTGGTCCAGAGTCTTGAGCTTCTAAATATAGTCTCGATGGTGGCGCGTAATTACACCGTATTAACTAGCATTTCCACTGGAAGGCCTGTGCGCCATACTTGATACCTAATCATTGCCGTCTTAGAAAGTATGCAGATGTGACGAAACTTAAATAACCATGCAGGACAGATTGCAGAAATGATTTAAGCTTGTTTCCCACCTCGTTAGAGGAACTGCGTAATGTCGCGTGCGTGCCATAGGTAACACCTAACACCAAACATAAATTGTGAACTAGGCCAGAATACCGTTGGTAGCTAATCTGTGGTCATTTTCTTTCCAATTTTACTACCTTTGTGTGGTATTGCTTATTGTATTTTGTTACACTGTCCCATATTTTACATCTCGAAATTGACTTAACTTATTGTTTTTCTGCCATTATTTAGACTTTATTGGACTACATACAACACAGACGTTTGTGTATCATTTTGGTTGATTTTTTTACTTTTATTCCCTTTTTCTACACCATATTAAATTGCGCATACTTAGAGGGATGATTGTAGGTGTTGTGTGAGTTGTGTCATACCAGCATTTAAATAGATCTTCCATCAGCTATTATTACAACATATAATTATTATAGCTAATCGTAATATTAGCAATCATATATAGTCATGATTGACATTTCTTAACGCCCACATGCTTGACATCGCCTACTCTATATTATGCCACGGGCAATTTTACTGATGTTTGGCAAAGCATATACATATTTAAAAAAATGTGATAGCACTTTCGATTGTCATTGCATTCGTGACATTCCTCGAATCACTCGAATGGCACTGCCTGCAATATTTTTTGCCCTCTAAAATTGACGTTACATACTTTCACATATTATAACTACAACTTTTTCCTTTTGCACTCATTATCGAAAATGCATCCGTCATGATTCGACATGTAAAACCTTGTTCGTAGTTTTTAATACATTAACCAATATTTTTCAATTACGTAGAGAGGTGCAATTTATTTTTTATGGTCATTTAATAAAAATTAGATATGCCTCTTTCACAAGATCTGGAAAGGAATATATTGTTTCGTTTACGCAGCTTCTACCATTTAATTGCGTTTTTTAAACCTTTTCATTTTGCCATACGGGTAATTATATGATAAAGGGTTTTTTGGTGGCCCCTAAGAAAAAGTTATAAATTTGATTTGATATTAATTATATCACAAGTTTACGTTGTGTATGCTATAGTGTTAATTGGACCAGAAGATATTACAATATTTTTTTAGATTTATAGGTGCCAGGGGGAAATTTGTAGTCAGGGGAGTGACACCATGCCCAGAGTAGTGACATATGGAGACAGAGAAGTGACAAGCTACTAAGTAATAGATATGAAATGTAAACTTATTAAAATAAAAGACAGTGGTTAAGGTACATTAATCTGTATTCATTAACAACAAGACTTACACAATGAGTCATTATTTTAAAATACATTTCTTAAATATTTTATTTAATGTTTTACCCATTTATATAATAAAATAAATGTCTAATAATAAAAATCTTACAGCCTCATTTAAAAGGATCATTAGTAAAGTAAAATACCTCAAATTAAACAACCTTTCTTTATTTAAAAAGAAAATTAAAAAATAATTGGAACAAAATACAAATTCAGCTTAAAAATAAAATTGAGTAGGAACTTTATCTTACTTTTTATTCCAATTCAAAACAAATAATGTGAATATAGGTAGGTACATGACTATCATTGAGATCATCACAGTAGTGCCCCCAAAAAATTAACTCTTTATTAAATAGGCCGCCCGGCTTCGCCCATGGATATTTTCGAACAAAATAAAATATAGCTTATGTCACTCAGGGATATCGTAGCTTTCTATTGGTAAAATAATTTTCAAAATCGGTTCAGTAGATCCAGGGATTACCCCCTACAACCTCACAAACTTTACCTCTTTATAATATTATAGTATAGAAAACAAAATTTATAATATTTTTGTCTTTCTTTATCTTTTAATTCGGAGTTCTTGACAGGATCATTTTTAATTCTTTGGTAGCGTAACCGTTCAGCTTTCAAGCCTCTCTTCCCGAGTTTGCTTTTTCTTAATGTTTACCATGACACATTGTTTATATTTAACATAGAAGATTATCTATAACAAATAAAATAAACAGTTTTTAGTGTTCTAAACATCTCCGATGAAAAAACGGCAACCCTTATAATATCACTCATGTGTCTGTCCGTCCGTCGGTCACAGCTTATTTTCTTCGAAACTACTGGACTTATGTTAAAACTTGGTACATATTATATAGTGTTTCATGACCCAATCATGGACGTATAGCGTAAATATTATAATTTTGCTTTTAGGCGTTAATTTGAGGGGGGTAGGGTTACATAATTCAAACGTAACAAAAAATTTGTTTTTCAATTTCATATCAAATGAAAGGGCTCGTTATAAGGAATAAAAATATATTTTTTTTTGTAATTTTAAAATGCGTAGTTTAAATTATATTAAAGAAAATATGCGAAAATTGACCGTTTCTCCCTTCCCTTGTATCCAAAACTACTGAGACTAAAATTAAAAAAAAATAGGGAATATAGGGCCTTCCTTATAGTTCACAGGAAAAAACTAAAAAACCCTGTCCTGTTCTCACCAATAAAATGGTTGGCCAATTATTTGTATTTCCCCTGGATTGTATGTATCTCCCCTGGCACAAAGAATGCCAGAGGAGTGACAAAATGATACATAACCTATCAATACAAATAAATACATAAGTGTTACTATAATTGAAGTTAACTCATTTGTTATTTACAAATATATAATAATGTAATATAAAAAATAACAATATTATGCTTACCAGGGGAAATACAGCAACTACTGGCATAAAGCAACTTGGTCACAGCGCGCATGCAACTGACGGGTCTATTATTTGAATCGGCCCAACGGTCTCGGCTTTTAGCAAACTTCACTTTGTTTACTACACATCGCAGAAGGTCAATCAATCCCTTCGCCATTTTTGTGCAAGATTTTAACATTTTTAATTTCGCCAGGTGAGGGGTGACACTTTCTTCTGGTAACGCGAAACACAGTGATTTTTTTTAAATTCGAATAGATATTTTAACACTGTACTTTGGGAATATATTTTTTGATATCCATTTAGTTATGTATTAAAAACAGAAATAACATTATAGCTGTTATAAATCAAATATGTTTAAAAATCGATAACGGGGCAAGCCAGGGGAGTATACATTTTACGCTATTTTCATAAATTAATGCCTAAATTTAAATAGTAATCATTATTTAATTACATGAACCAAATAACAGACAATATTTTCTATCACATAGGGTTTATACTTCAATAAATTGTTAAAATTTGTATAACATTTTTCAAGGAACCATTGAAATCCCAATACCGTATAACCAGCCATACCTACTGCAAGCTTAAAATGGCATTATGAATGCACTTTGATTCATTACTATTATTCAATATTCCGTGGAACTTTAAAATAAATCGTTATTCGTTTGAGATAATATGTAAAATAAACTCCTGCATTGAATATAATATTAATACCAAATAAGTTTAGAATCGTCGCGTAAATCCGTACATTGACAGCTTATTTGTATTCGGTGACACTACGTACACCACCAGGCACCGTCGTTATATGACGTAAAGGCTTTCAGCGAATCATACGAGTTGTAAATTTCCGGCGACCTAGATATGATCCGGTGATTAGAAACTCAGAGAGAGACATCGAAAATTAGTTATTTTTTGCTACTGTCAAGTCAATCGCCAACGCTCAACGGACATCATGTACCTACCCGAGATGCGACATGCGCCCAAGTGAGAGTTTGCAACTTGTCACCGAAACTGGTACATACCTTGTATAGGACACGTCAACAAGATCGTAATTATTTGCTAGAGAGCATGCCGAGTCAGGTCCGGCTCTCCGGCAAAAGTGTAAGTGAGGACGTTCATTAAACCCACCACATAACTGTCTCATTTTCATCTCTCATTGTAAACAATCACTCACTTAACCTCTGCACAGTGCACATGCTCATGGGCTACCGCCAACGGTTGCTCGCATTCCAGTTAAACTGCTGAGATGTCCACATCATAAAACTATTAATGCGATGTTACGTATAAATTAGCTAACTTTTTAATACCTGTACTCACACACACAGGTGTCTTGACTTCTTGTTGCCGTTTTATTTCTGCTTGTGGAGTGATAGCACAATCTCATACGTCATGTTCACATCTTTCATTATTTCTCTCCATTAGATATTATTTTTTGTTGTAGTAAAGTGATTATATTACAGTCGCTATATCCGTATTTACTGTACGATTTGTCTTTAAAATTAGTGATGCGACTACGTACGAACCTTTTCCTATTTCCTGTGTTGTTTGTAACATTTTTTCTCGTATCAATCCATCCTAATTAATATTTTGAACTTGTTCAAGCTAATAGCTTGGTTTCCTTGTATTTTTGCATGTTTGCGGTTCCTTCTCGGCACCAATTCCACAGGCGGCTAGGTCGTTCGTCGACCTGCCTCTACCGCAAAATACCTCTGTTTACACTGCACCGCCATTAACTCTGCTGCCGATTTGCTATTTCGTGACATACCATCGTAATGATTTTGCAATCTGGGTTAAGGCCCTTTTAGAAAAAATTATTATCTGTTTTAAAATTGTTTAAGAGAGTTTATATTTTGTTTAACGGGCTCGTAAAGCATCAATCAGTGTTATTACCATGGCCATAATGAGCCATGTCATATGAATGTTTACCATGTCACACTCAATGTAAAACTGCTAAGTGCTAATGGGAAAATGCATTTGCAGTATAGCAGTGTTTCCCAATTAGTGGTACGCGTACCCCCAGGGTATGTTTGCCAGATTAGTAGCTGAATTATTCGAGATTAGTTAATAGTTATATTACTGAACAATTTGTTTAGTGTATGCTTCCGCGGAGCGTCAATTACGCGAGCTGATTGTAAGGGCGATTGGTCGCGGATTGTGCAGGACATGTGCCGGCGCCATCCAGTCGCGCCGCAACTTTCTACATGAGCGTCTAGAACGCTCTTAAACCGTAATCTGCAGATTGACGTACTTCCAGAACGTTACGACAGGGAAATTAAACATTACATTTACCTGTGAATATAAATTAAAACTTGGAATCTGAGCACAGGTTACTTTCAAGCGCGATTGTTACTTGCATTCCATTTCTTCCAGTCTTGTTGTTTACACAGAACGTGTTCAATAGATTGCCAATTTGCGTTTTCCTGTTATTAGCCGTATCAGAAATATTGTGGCAATGTTAAAGACGTTGATTACATTTATCAGCAACGACATACGTATGCTATAATAGTACTCGCTAAACGCCTGGATAAATACTCAACCTACTTCCCTCGACTATCGTTCTGCAAAGTTCAATCAGAATTGCCAATATTAGACAGGGTAAATGAGAGTAAAGTTGACAATTTGACATGAAACTTTAAATTTGTCATTACGTGAAAAAATTGTAGCTGTAGTAACTTCCTCTGCGTGTGAGGCCAAATTGAACTTGACCATATATATTAAATTTAGTTCAACTAGAAACTTACTAATAGCAGAAAGATTTGTTATGATGTCTGTGATAATATAAGAAGTAAGCGATCAAACGAAAAAGAAATCGTTCCGAGAAATATTGTAAGATTTACTTTTATGAATATTAAAATAACTGTACAAGTTATACCAGAGATTAATGTGTTCATATTTTGTCGGTCGCGCCAGGCGAACATTTTAATACTTGTGATAAATGTTTTGTGTAAGAAAGCTTATTAGCATCCTTTTAAATGTCTGATGCACTTCATTGTTATAAATGCACATTACTTTCCTCTACAATATTAAACCTAAATTGTATTGTCATCAAAATTTACAATAACTGTTTTCCCACATGAGTAGATTTTTATTGAATTCCATCAATATTCCAAAATGGTCCATTAATATAAATAATATATAAATGAAAATTGGAAAGGTATGTTCCTTAGTTAGGGAATTTATTTAAATATAACATGAGTGAAGGAAGAGGGAAGGGGCGGCCGGCCCGGGATGCGCTTGTATTCGGCCTCTGTGAGGTACACTAAGAATGGAGTTTTAGAAAAGCAACCCCTAAGGGGGTGAAATGGGATGTAAACGTCGTATTACTAATACAACATGTTATAATTGTGAACTCTGAATTTAAATATCTAAGTGCAGACAAATCCCATGAATGTATATAGGTAATGTATATTTACGGATTACTTAGTTTTATAATTACGTCCATTTTGAAAGATTATTTGTCCTTCAAAGCAGCTGTAATGACGTTAAAACATTTCACGTAAAATCCCGTCTGTTTTCTAAAGAATATTCATTCATGGAATATTTGAATAGGTGTTTACTAAATAGGGTATTAGGTCAATTAAATCATGTTTTATTGTTTTGATATTTTTTGTAAGGTACATTTTGTTCAACTTCAATTACAGTTCACAAAAATTTAAGGATCGAGTTTCATGTTTCAAGCTTCAAGGGAAAAATTCTTACCCCTCTCTTTATTTTGCTACCACCCATCACATCACAAGAGTAAAGCCATAAATATTAGGAACTTAACCATATTTTTCTAGTATTTCTCCTTCCAGAAAAATGTGAATATCATCCACATAATGCTATTGTCTGAAGTTCTATTGCACCTGGGTTTTTTCCATTTTATAACATTAACACATTAGCTTCATTTACGATAAATAAATAAAATATAGGTAGGTACTTTCCTGTTCGCAAATAAAAATATAACATGCTACAATTAGCGCAGTTAGCATTATAGGTACTGCATATTAATGTGGTCGAAAAATGTACTGCTTGTATCTTGTATGGGCTATTCACTCGCGGCGCCAACTGTTGGCGCCCGGCAGCCGACGATGTCGACGCAAGACGCGACTGACCAGTTCCTGGAATCCAAGCTATCACCACAAACATAAAATTACATGTCATTTTTTTAGAGTCCCAAGTAATAAGCTGTGTGAACCTGGAACCCGACTTTGGAAAAAACATTTTTTTTTATTGCATATGATTGTACTATGTATGTACTGGTTTGTACCACTTTTCATTTCGTTTGTACCTCAAAGAGTTCCGAGATAGGGGGGTTTCAAAATTGCTTACAACCAGACTTTGGAAAAATTTAAATTTTATAATATTATTCGATTGTACTAGGTATGTACTGGTTTTTACCACTTTTCATTTCGTTTGTACCTCAAAGGGTTCTGAGATAAGGGGGTTTCAAAATTGCTTACAACAGTTTCAACCAGACTTTGGAAAAAATGATTTTTTATACTTGCATTCGATTGTACTAGGTACGTACTGGTTTGTACCACTTTTCATTTCGTTTGTACCTCAAAGGGTTCCGAGATAGGGGGGTTTCAAAATTGCTTACAACCAGATTTTGGAAAAAAATAAATTTTATAATTTCATTCGATTGTACTAGGTACGTACTTTCCGAGATAGGGGGGTTTCAACGTTTTTTTATTGAATATCTTAAAAAGTATTGACTTAATTTAAAATCTGATCAATAGAAATTGTACTGAAAGCTTATAATATATCTCGAAACGGTTTCGAGATCTTCGTTCCTGTTCAAAAAGTTAGCATGGCCACTTATAAATTATTTTTTTCCAAAGTCTCCACTGGTTGAAACTGTTGTTAGCAATTTTGAAACCTCCCTATCTCGGAACCTTTTGAGGTACAAACGAAATAAGAAGTGGTACAAACTATTACGTACCTAGTACAATCGAATGCAACTATAAAAATTCATTTTTTCCAAAGTCTGGTTGAAACTGTTCTAAGCAATTTTGAAACCCCCCTATCTCGGAACCCTTTGAGGTACAAACGAAATGAAAAGTGGTACAAACAAGTACATACCTAGTACAATCGAATGATATTATAAAATTTCAATTTTTCCAAAGTCTGGTTGTAAGCAATTTTGAAACCCCCCTATCTCGGAACCCTTTGAGGTACAAACGAAATGAAAAGTGGTACAAACCAGTACATACCTAGTACAATTGAATGAAATTATAAAATTAAAATTTTTCCAAAATCTGGTTGTAAGCAATTTTGAAACCCCCCTATCTCGGAACCCTTTGAGGTACAAACGAAATGAAAAGTGGTACAAACCAGTAGGTACCTAGTACAATCGAATGCAATTATAAAAAATGTTTTTTTCAAAAGTCTGGTTGAAACTGTTGTAAGCAAGTTTGAAACCCCCCTATCTCGGAACCCTTTGAGGTACAAACGAAATGAAAAGTGGTACAAACCAGTACGTACCTATTACAATCGAATGCAATTATAAAAATTCAATTTTTCCAAAGTCGGGGTTGTAACTGTTGTAAGCAATTTTGAAACCCCCCTATCTCGGAACCCTTTGAGGTACAAACGAAATGAAAAGTGGTACAAACCAGTACGTACCTAGTACAATCGAATGCAACTATAAAAAAACATTTTTTCCAAAGTCTGGTTGAAACTGTTGTAAGCAATTTTGAAACCCCCCTATCTATGAACCCTTTGAGGTACAAACGAAATGAAAAGTGGTACAAACCAGTACATACCTAGTACAATTGAATGAAATTATAAAATTTAAATTTTTCCAAAATCTGGTTGTAAGCAATTTTGAAACCCCCCTATCTCGGAACCCTTTGAGGTACAAACGAAGTGAAAAGTGGTACAAACCAGTACATACCTAGTACAATTGAATGAAATTATAAAATTTAAATTTTTCCAAAATCTGGTTGTAAGCAATTTTGAAACCCCCCTATCTCGGAACCCTTTGAGGTACAAACGAAATGAAAAGTGGTACAAACCAGTAGGTACCTAGTACAATCGAATGCAATTATAAAAAATGTTTTTTTCAAAAGTCTGGTTGAAACTGTTGTAAGCAAGTTTGAAACCCCCCTATCTCGGAACCCTTTGAGGTACAAACGAAATGAAAAGTGGTACAAACCAGTACGTACCTATTACAATCGAATGCAATTATAAAAATTAAATTTTTCCAAAGTCGGGGTTGTAACTGTTGTAAGCAATTTTGAAACCCCCCTATCTCGGAACCCTTTGAGGTACAAACGAAATGAAAAGTGGTACAAACCAGTACGTACCTAGTACAATCGAATGCAACTATAAAAAAACATTTTTTCCAAAGTCTGGTTGAAACTGTTGTAAGCAATTTTGAAACCCCCCTATCTATGAACCCTTTGAGGTACAAACGAAATGAAAAGTGGTACAAACCAGTACATACCTAGTACAATTGAATGAAATTATAAAATTTAAATTTTTCCAAAATCTGGTTGTAAGCAATTTTGAAACCCCCCTATCTCGGAACCCTTTGAGGTACAAACGAAGTGAAAAGTGGTACAAACCAGTACATACCTAGTACAATTGAATGAAATTATAAAATTTAAATTTTTCCAAAATCTGGTTGTAAGCAATTTTGAAACCCCCCTATCTCGGAACCCTTTGAGGTACAAACGAAATGAAAAGTGGTACAAACCAGTACGTACCTATTACAATCGAATGCAATTATAAAAATTCAATTTTTCCAAAGTCGGGGTTGTAACTGTTGTAAGCAATTTTTAAACCCCCCTATCTCAGAACCCTTTGAGGTACAAACCAATTATTAAATTATTAATTTATTATAATATTACCAATTTTATGATAATAGATATATGTATTTGAGAATTAGTTATCGTTATTGTCCATTCTTACCCCTGATTGGTAAACAAACAATACACTTAAACATAAAATTTGTAATGTATTTTATTTATAGGTCAAAATCTAAATACCTAAGTAATATAATACCAATTTGGATCATCACCACATATTCTATGTTGATAAAAGATACACAATACATACCTAATCGACTTGCACCGTAAGCTCCACTTCCACATACAATGTTTTTATTTCTTAATTATCCTCCTTATAACGTCTATTTCTTCTGTTGTCTATTAAATTTGGCCTTTGTTTATTATCCTGCTTATTTTTAGATCCTTGGGACGACATAAGTCAGATCAATTTAATATAATTACACAAGTACCTAATATTAAACCACACTGCCTTGGGGGTAAAGTTGTTCTAGCTAGGAGGTAATTCGTTATTTATATTTACTATATTGTCGATGGTGATGTAATGAAAGCAAAGAATTGAAGCGCATGACAAAGTATTTGAAATAGATAAACTTACATATCTGCAAAGGTATGCAAAAAAAAACGGGTGGTGATTTCCATATTTGATGTTTAAATTCACGTATCACGCGAGGTATGATATATTTAAATAAATTCACATGTTACTTCCGAGTTGTTAGATTACGGAAGCTGTTCTAGCTAATAAAAACTAGATAACTAATAATGTCTATGTATGTTTCTTCACAAACGTTTCACGACCTTCGTAAACGTTTTAAGGCTTCTCAAATTAATTACAATGCCAAACAATATTTAACTACTTACTGATAAATTGCAAAACTTTTGCAAATATTGTCAATTTTCCTCTTGGGCTTTCCCATGGCATTCTCTTCATAAGCAGATTCTCTGAATTTAAACACGTTAGTATTAACATTAGTTAGAGGTATGCTTTGCAAGTTACATCAATATAATATTGTAGAATATGCAGTAGCAAAGTTGCTATGGTTTATTATGATATTTATTTTTTGTTAAGCAGAATGTAATTCTTAGATCTAAGTACTACTGATCTTCCAAAGGTTTGTGCTAAAATCTAGAAAACAATGAAGTTGTCAGTGTAAGTCAATGAAGCTAAAAGACGTTAACCCACTGTACTGGACGAAGCTCATTAAGTCGTAGACCGGTAATTAACATCTGATGGTTGGGTGTCCCACTTACGGGTGGTGCATCGCAAACCTCATCGGCGCCACGACTAACTGTCCATCACGTCATTGCACATATCTAAACAACACAATGTATTTATTATTGTATTCTTCGAATCTACCTCTCCATATGATGTAGTACCCAGTTGGTATTTTCTAAAAAATGCGTTAATTTACTTTTAGTACAATAAGAAACAATATATTAGTCATTCACCAGTATCAAGTATTTACTCTTTAAAAGTCTATTGAAATAATAGCGAAGTTAATGTAAATATATTGATAAGGGCTAACAATTGTAAGAACGCGTAATAATAAATAAAAGTAATAGAATAGGTCACTACTAGGTATTTGCATTTGGTATTGCTGTAGTTTGAGAATTCAGATTTTACATAAACAATAAAATTTATCAATTTATAGTGGACAACTGTTACTGATTTCAAATATCTTGGTTAACGCACATACGACTAAACATAAGTAAACTAAATCCATCACATTATTATCCAGCTTAATTATATTCCGGAAGTACCGCTGTCAAATTGATATGGGTCATCTCTACCGTTACATAATCCATTGATCGGTGACGAGTGCATCGGATGAAAATCTGCGCAAGAGGCGCGGGCGGGGCGGCTCAGCCACTGCGCTCGCGGCTCTCACCGCCTTATCTCTCGCGACCTCCGCCGGACGCGCACGCACGTCATGTCGCCTTCACGTATACGCCGCGAACGTATTTCTTTACCGTTTCTTAACATTTTATTTATTGTTAAAAAATAAGAAGTGCCTTAAATTTTCTTGAATTTAGTCTAATTAACAATGGTGTCGGAAGGTCCTCTACCGGTCGTTTGGTGTTTGCGTGACAATCAACTCGTCCCTCATCAGGTATCCGGAGTTAAGTTGCAGGGCACAATCACCGGTGCACATATCGCGGCTGTTACAGACTTTTTGCGAATGGTAGCTGGTAAACCTATAGTGCTGCCTCCCACAGCTCTTTCCGAAGACTCGGATAACTGTATTAATGAAGAGAAACAGGACTCTGTGCGTCGGCGAAAAATGTCAATGCAAGTGGAAGTACCTTGTGTATTTTTAACTGAGAGTGCGTTGAATAAAGCCAAAAGCCGTAATAATTCTTCGGAAGAAAAAGGACCATTGTCACTAAACGAAAGTGACATCAAAAACAAAGCTTTTGATAATAGCTCTATTAATACATTTAATGGCTTAGATTTAAAATGTTCTAGTGAAGTCAAAGATTATTTACCTTATATTAAGTCTGGCAAGGATAAGGATACTGAAAAAATGAATACTCACACAGAGTTCTTTTCTGAGACATCATGTAAAAAGATCAAGAGAATCATAACATTAGAAAACAGTATTCCTTCCTTGGTTTCCAGTGAGGTGCAAGAAGTACAACCATCACATAGAATAACGCGAATAATTGATCTAGATGATGAAAATTTGTTCTCAGATAAGGATGTCACTGAAAACTTAACTTCGTTCCAAAGAATAACTAGAATAATAGACATGGATAAAGAAAATTCCTTTCCCAGCATGGCGAGAATAATAGAATTAGAAAATGAAATATCAAATGAACGACGAGTGTCATTAACTAATGAACGAGAAACGGGT
This sequence comes from Nemapogon koenigi, assembly GCA_963924495.1. Taxonomy (NCBI): domain Eukaryota; kingdom Metazoa; phylum Arthropoda; class Insecta; order Lepidoptera; family Tineidae; genus Nemapogon; species Nemapogon koenigi. The sequence continues at coordinate 6,982,336 of OZ004646.1, forward strand.
GGAGGATTAAGCAATGAATGTGATAAAGGCGGCACAGTAAAATGTAAAAATACATTTAGAAATACGACTAGATTCAGTTTAGACTCTTCGTGCTCCGAAAACTCTTATGTCAATATAGATAGTATCAAGAGTTTGCAGGATGTTAAAAGAGAAGAACTCAAAGATGACAGTCGTTGTTCAGAACAAAGTTTTACACAAAGACTCGTTCGTTCAAGATTTCCGAAAAAGAAAACATCTGTATGTTCCGTCGCTTCGTCGGATTTAGACGACGACGTCGATGTCATATTTAAATCTAAACCTAAATCTAGTCAGTGGGTTAGCTTAGATTGGATTCCGCCACCCCCTAAGGAGGCTTCTATTTCGCATGTCTGTGATAAAAATGATTTTATAAACAAGTGGATAGCCGATCAGAATCCTCACGATGTCGGTATTATTCCCGACGAGAGGCGAAAAAGTCTTCCGCCTAAGTCAAACGAACTATACTTACAAACAATGAGACGATTTAGCGACGGTCTCCAGATGTGTAAAGAGGACGCGGCTAGTGATTCTCCAGCTACTGTTAAATCTAAATGGCACGATATTGTTAAACGCCACCTTCAGATATTGAAAAGTGACAGAGGATTCAAACGACAACGAGGAAGCTGGATGAGAACTGCACGGCGGTTGTCGGGAACAAACGCCAATTTAAATTCCAGTACTGAATCGGCTCCCCTTGACACCTATATTAAACTGAACACTATGCCGTAAGTTTTCATTAGTCCTATTAAAATTAAAATAGTTATCTTTCCATGAATTAATAGCGTGAGAGGATATTATGTGGGTATGTCTTCTAAACACTAGTTACAATGTGTAAGCCCGATCTACTTAAACCGAAGCGACCTGTTCAGCAAGTGGAACTGGTTACCATCTGACGATTCGCAGCGAACCGCAACTCTGCTAATTATTTTGAATGACTAAGAGCGCTGGTATTTTCGTTTGCTTTTTTTGGTAGGTTCTTTACATATTTTTATCTCGCTGCATTTTGATTATTCGAAAGAAAAACATCTAAAAACTCTAGAAACCAATTTTTACTTGTATATTTATATAGAGCCCAGAACTACAATGTCTTGTATACGTGCATCGACACGGTGACACCGCATCGTGTAAGTCGGTAAGGTGCCGGTCATGTGTTACGAGATCGCGCCCCAAGCACGCGCTTCCGCAAGGCCGCTCAATTAGAATGCAAGGAGCTCGCGTCCAAGGCTATGACATGTCGCCCGGTCGCTGCACCAACATCGAATTCTTCCTTCAATAATCTAAATAGTACTCTTCGCGTCCGATAACAATGTAGGAAGTGATTCATATGAAGGTAACAGCGGAATACACCGAACGACCGATCGGAATCTATATGCAAAACGGTGTACATTGCTCCAAGTTTAAGCAAAATTGAGGAAAATGTATTTATTGCTCACAATCGATTAGTTTGTTCGGAATAATAATGCTAATTGGGCGTTGATAATACATTTACGATCTACCGAAATCGACACATTTAACAGGAACTGCAAATAATTTAGCCAAGGCAGACGGATGCATTATATTTTGATTTCACTTCACAACCTTGGCTGTTTACCCAATCTGCATCAATATAATTACACATTGTCTTTTTCCATTTGCTTTTCTTTCATACGATATTTATTGTTGTTAATTATTTTCAGAAACTTATTCTATATGTTGCTATCACAATATATTGAAAAGTAAATTGTATGTGTGTATTATCTTTGTTTGCATCACAATTAATCACAACATTTGCACGTCGTTATCTGTGTTATTTGTATCAATGTTCAGATTGTGAATTGCTTATTTGGCTATTGACTTACTTGCTCGTTGTTTCATTTTTGAAGTATTACGGTTAATATTAATGATTTCTAATTTATTTTAAAATTAGATGGATAATAGTTATGGAAATTTGTATATTTTATTGTGTTCATAGTGATTGTGTTGTTAGTGACTATTTTATAATTTATTATGGTGTTCGTAATGTCCCCAACCCATTGCTCAGTGATACAAGTCACATGTACAAAATACCCGTGCAGACCGCCAATGGACCTCGAATCTGAAAGAAATTTTCGTAAATTGAGTAAGAAGTGAGTTTAAATAACTTTATGACATAAATACTAGGTTACTTTTCACAGTTACAAATGATCATTTCAATTGCTTTTTGATGCCTGTTCAAAAACATCTCATTGTAACAATCGCCTATTATTTCGCTTTCACAATTTATGCGGTTCCGGTAAATTTTTTTGTAGCATTAAATTAATTATATGTTTGTTTATATTTGCAGTAAAAAGACATGAACTACAAATAAATAATTTATTAATACCTACTTATATTAACAGACTCTAGAACATTTTATAAACTAAAAATACCGTTAAAATTAAAAAAATACATGAAGGTTGATATTACGTTGATATAATATTTCCAGTGGGAAATTATGTATCTTTAATTTAGCGTAGTGCCATTGTTTTTCGCAGCACTTAGTACTTGCAATTTGTATTAGATTTGTATAGTTAATCCTACCCTTATTCGGTGTACAGTAGGTAGTTATTTTTTACGACTCATTGTAGGATTTGCTAATTACGTTTCAAGATGTTTCAATATTTCCGTTTGATTTTGCTACTTGCATAATTTTAAAGTATATATGTATTATATTCTGCTACTACAAGAAACATAGGTACCTACCTACTGTATGTGATCATTGTTTTCGTTGTGTCAACAAACAAAGACAATCAGTAGCGATCCTTATTGGCAATTCAGTTGTCGAGCGATGACTGGTATCCTTATCTGACCGTTGCTGAATAAGTAACGGACAGGTCATATTATCCGTGAAAATACCGTTTGCCTTATTATTGTTAATGGGGTTTTTAGTTCAAGCTTCTATCTCTGGCGATGTGTTTACGGTTTACAGGAGAAAATAACTATCATAGCTGATTTAGCCTAATATAAATGTTTTACCATTCTTTACTACTGACTCCGGTGGTCCTTTAATATTTTCCTCGTAAATATGATTACGTGTTTATTACTAAAATAATCATATTAGTAACACAGTTAATTTTTATTTAAATGTTTGTCAATCGACGTCACGTTGTGTGGAGCATGCGATAACACAGAAAAACTGCTCTCCCACGATTTACAATGACCGGTGAAGATTGCATGTACAAATAGATTTTTTTTATATCCATCGTTTAAATCTCTTACTTTTAACAATGGCCCCTACATTATTAATTTGTTGACAGTGTTGACACTACTTTGATGAATGACACCATCATCAGAATAAATGGTCATACTACATTTGACTATCGTGCATTGCACCCTATTTACTGTAACATTAAATAGTTTAATATCTTTTGAATGTTTCTAAAGAATTTTCCTAATGTGAACACAGCATATTCAGTGGAATTAAAGCGAACGTGTATATTATTAGATTAACTTCTATCCACTTCTAGTAACTGGAAGGTTGTCTCTAACTGGGCAAAAAATAACGCCACCACAGGCATACCAAGTTTAACGACCCACACATCGTCGCGACTCGCGACTTAGCTCGTTATTATAAAATTCTCTTAGCGAAAGTTACAGCATAAATTTGTAATTTTCAACGGCTGCTTCTGTTCGGGTCAGAGGGCCTGCATTCTTCACAAATTTTGAATATTTTTTTATTAAACCAACATTACATAATATATCTTCCTATTTTATTTATTATGAATATTTGTTGATGACAATCACAAAGAACGATACTGCATATATATCACAAGTAAATATACAACGAGACTGTTTTATGTAAATACTTATTTTATAAGCAAATAACTTTTTTCTATTTGATTTTCATCGGCAAGACATTGAGATTTGCGCGGCTCTGTTTGCACTTTCGAATATCTGCAACAGAGACAGACATGAATAAACTAGCACCAAATAACCTTGTCTAGATAAACTTTTATTCATTACTCAAACACGGAACTTGTTTAATGAGTATTAGTTGCAAACCACCGGTGCCGCGGTGTACTATTCTCAGATTGTTTTATTTATAGCCTATCAAATGAACAGGCAAAAGAAAATGTTTCTTTTCAATTAATTAAGGTTATTAGAAGATATATATAAATCAGGTGGCTCAGAATTAGTAAAGTGTGCGGGCAGACGATATGGTTAGTAACCAAAGAGGTTTAATATAATGGAGGGAACAAAGCAACAGAAACAATGCACTCGGATATGCCATGCACTACTACTATCAATACTGCGACGGTCTTTGCGACATATGTCACATTGTTAACAACTTTGAAAACTCTAAGGTACTTCCAAAACATTAGACCTTACTAAATATCCGTTACTAGGTAATAATTCTGCTGTAGTGACATAGGTGATACGATGCATCATTGTGTAAAACAAAACGCTTCCTGTATAGTATGGGTAATTATCTTGACCGTCACCTCATTGACTTTTCAAAAGTCAATCTTTTATGCAGGTTTCTATTTATCTGGCCGTTATCAGAGTAACGCCTTCGCATTTGAGTGCGAACATTAATCATTATTCGGATGACGATTTCTCTGTTCGAAGGCGGCCAAGGTCGCTCGTCTGGTCAGCCGTCCGACCACTCTCGTAGAAATGGTTCGAACTACATTTTGCAAGGAAATACCTACTAAAACTTTTTTCTTATTTTAGAAAATATTTTTTTGCATGCACACTGCACAGTACTGAAATCTAATTTCTAAATATTTATACAACTTTATGTTGAACATAAATCACTATAAGTACTAGACTACTATTTCTACGAAATTTTCTTGTGAGAATGTATCGATTTTCCATCAAGCAGAAAAGGAAATTATTATTTCTAGTTATGCGTTTGCCGACAATGTTTGCACAGGTACGGAGGCGTTTGTTCCTTTTTTAGCGTTTTCACAACAAGAACACCTATTGAAAACAACTGCTAACTTTTTGTTTATAAATACAATCATTGTACGAAGCGGATTGTGTTTCTTACATTACTGGTTGCTATAGATTTTCGATTTCACCTCAGGTTATTTGGACCTTCGAAGGGCCTGGACGTGACAACCCATTAAAGTTATAGAGCCACATGACCCTAAAGATGCCCTTAATGCGTGACGAGGTTAAAACAATCCTAGAAGTGTTTCTAGGACGTCATATCTACTATTACTATCGTTTTATGATCGTTTACCGGCTGCATTCAAATAAGGATATCCGATTGTCATTTTATTTTAGATTATTTTTAACCAGCCTTACCATACCATCAAAGAACATGAACAATTTATTCAAGCTATATACGAGTTTTTCAATAATACCTACCTAATTTTAAACGAAGTATAACGGACGCGAGTGATAAATATTTTGCAAGCGGTATACACAGGACGTGTTTATTGCGTGTCTGAGCATTGTCGATGTGAAGGTATTGTCGATTCCCAGAAATAATTTCAATCGCAGCACATCGGACTGGGCGGGTAGGCGTCCGTGGGACTGTCTCAAATTCACTTGAGTTATTCTACAACAGAATCTTTACATGTATTTGATAACATATGTGCAATATTTAGCTGAAAATTTAAAATTATTTTTTCAATTCTGGGTATTACTATTGTTAAAATAAAATATTATGGGCTTTACTGTCCAAACTGCATATGTTTTGAAACAGATCTTGATGAACTAAATGCTCTCGAACGAAAATTAATGTATAGAAATCAAGCAATGCCGTGTCTGCGATGATTAAATGATTACGCACTCATCCGTGATGATAAGAATCGAGCAGCCACAAAGAGTTTCCTTAATTACATAGCGCGAGAAAATCCGTGCCTTGTACAGTGGAAAAATCCTAGAAGTAATCACTACCTATATCAATGGCTCTACACGATACTGATGAAATGACTGTATTTGATTTATCAATTAAATAATGTAATATTGGAGGGCAATGTAACATTAAATGTGGCTTTAGGCTCTACTGATCTATGCGGCAATAAGACTTCCACGAAAATTAGCTTTGGCCATGGCAACATCTTAATATTTATATTTTCCTAGTTTTTGCAATGCAAATTACTTCAAAGAACAATATATGTGCGACGATCTCCAATGCTCAGACTAACTGCTTTATGAATTTGTTGAATATTTCAGTTTCACAGAAACCGTCAAGGACCATAACTTTGGCTTTCCAGCCAAAAAGATAACCGTGCGTGGTATCTCTTTGCTTGTCTTTTATTGGCTGAATGAATTAAGTAAGTGAACTGAAAATTGGCTTTTGTACCATGACATTTATGACGCCTAAATGAATAGAAGGGGTGTATGAACAGCACCGATTTAGAAAAAGTCATTGTCGTCATCATATTATCACACGTTTCCAAAGAAACAGTACAAGTACTGTGTGGAATAAGCAGGGGAAGTGGAAATAATGCAGTGCTGCGGGGAATACATTGCAACTATTTTAATATATTGCTAAACTGAGAATAGCGACAATTAAAACTTGTTTTCGATCAATAAAATAATCTACTCCTGTAATAAAAATATGGCTGACGTAACATAGCTGTATACCAATACCAAATTAAAAACCCACTTTCATCAGATTCGCGCATACAAGCTATAAGTTTATGTACTCGCTCAACATTTTAAAAAGAAATTGTGGCTGTTAGACAATTTTGTTGCCAGCCAGTCGAGTTCAACAAAGAGTTTGTCATGAAGGAGTCGCAATACCGGCACGCCCGCTGAATGTAGATAACACTTATTCATTTGCCGTAGTTGACTCATCGGTCGCCGAGCTACGGCTGGCTGTAGCATCTCTTAGTAAGAAATGATTAAGTCGTATAAATAATATTGTTGTATGTTGTTTGTTATTTTGTTATGGTTAATTTTGAGACATTTGAGTGGCTACATGATAAAAAATAAACAGATAATATTTGTATATTTGTTCCTCCGTTGCCTTCTAGAATTTGAAATGAGAGAGTCACAATACAAATAAGGAATTTCATGTTTTGTAAAAATAATTTCACATCTTGTTTGAGTAAACAACAGTTTTCATTCTTCCTCTTGTGCCAAGGAAAACCGAAAAGCTTTATGGCACAAAGTTTAATTGATAGAAAATGTGAAAATCAGTAAACCCGCGTATTCTACGAATTACCTATGATAATGGGGATCTGTGCAATTACAATCTTCTATTTGAAAAGCATTGATCGAAACCTATTATTATTTGAGTTCAGCTCTAGTTTGATGCCTTGTTGCAATTTTTTTTCTAAGCCATATTTCACTTGGCACCTGTCCTTGAGGTGATTAATAATTTTCTACATTTAAATAGAAGCCACTAAGATTTCACAAGAAAACTGAGACTACTGAATTACATATATTGAATCTAGATTTGTCTTTAGTGCTGTGGTATTAGGCCAAGTTTGGACGATTGGACAATCCTACTCATATACTCAGATACGATTAGTAGAAATATGAGCAATATCGCGGAGAAAGTTTATTTACTGACTATTGTATAGGTATAAAAAATTATATAACTTTAACCTCAGACTTTAACATTAAATTTTCTTTTCCTTTTATTGCAGATGGTACTTCCGTAAAATAAAACGTATTGAAGCCGAGAAGAAGCTACTTCTGCCAGAAAATGAGCACGGTGCTTTCCTCATTAGGGACTCAGAAAGTCGACACAATGACTATTCCCTCTCGGGTAAGACTTATTTGTATATTAAAAACCCTAAATTTATATTTATCCAATCTACCTAAGTATTTTGGTACCTTAGAAATTGTACCAACTTTAGTTTCTTTAGTTCGATTTGTACCTAAGTTGTATTTTATAATGATTTCTCTAAAATCTTACATATTGCCTGACATATTACAGTCAATGAATGTATCTGTATTCACGGACTAAGCCGTGAGAAAAATGCTAGTAGGTTCTCGTTGGTAACTAACCGGTTAGACTTTTTTCTAATCTCACCGGATAAACAGGACCGGGCTTGTGGTATGATGACAACAGGCGTCATCAGAATCACTTGCTTCATCGTATCATTCAGTTACTGCTGTTATACCTAACTGTCGTTTGCTATATTTATCCATATTGTATAATATAATTTTAGTGTTCAGTTTTTACTGGACAAATAGAATACTCTTCCGAAAAGGTTTAATTTTACTAAATCTTGTCTTTAGACGTAAACATAAACTTAAAACATTTACATAACAACATAAACAAACAACAACAATAAACATAAACGCAAACTACTAGGTAAAAATAACTATACGAAACGTAGCTATTTTTTAAAATGATTAGAGCGTAGCAGGGGGGTATAACCATAATAAAAAACTACGTGCCTTCTACGAAAAAGTATAATATCATTGTTTTTAATATTAAATGATATCTGATAACGTCTCAAATCAACATGATATTATCGTGTACGAGTATGAATATTACACAATGCAGCATAATGCCTACATTTTATTTGATTCATTAATGAATACTGATTGGTTATGTAGTAATATCGAACATTTCTGTAATTCTTTAAATGTTGTATTGCAATATTTTTCTCAAGTCTTATTAAATGTCTACAATATGTCTGTATTAAAATAGGTTTCCGTAATAATTTGAAATTGTATGGCAAAATGCACCACTGATTCGCAGAGTGATTGCTATAGTGATTTTTTTATAAATACATCATTATTATATTTGTCATCTTTGAATTCTCAACTTCTCATTTTCTTTTAACAATAATCACATTCGTATTTTCTCTTGTTTGACTGATATTTGATATCACGTCATCTATTGTAATAAATGCCTATAAAAATATTGACCAGTCTAATGTAGCCCTAATATTTGCAAATAATTTATTTCAACATGTCGCGCTACATTGAAATATCGCTTCGCTACCACCCTCGCTTTCACTTCATCTCACTTTTGTCTTTTGGCACACTTCGGGTCACTTTGTTTAGTTTAACAATTACCAATATCAATGCGCGTCAAGTGGGGTAATGATGTGTCAGTGTCACGAATTCGGAACTGTTTCTCAGTATTTACATGTAGAACTGTCCGCGTTTTCCTGTGTCTCTACGCTATGTTACCATGTCCTTCCTCAATACTCCTCATTGTTTTGGAATTAGTTTAATGTCGAGTAGATTAAAATACAATTAAATCGGTCCAGTAGAATTCAAATGTATTCTCAGTATTTACACGTAGAGTTTTATCTACTATATCGTCCGTGTTTTCTGTGTCTCTTATTGGTTTGCTATCCTACCATATTCTCATTGTTTTGGAATTTGTCTAATATAGAGTCCATTGTAATACAATTAAATCGATCCAGTATAATTTTTAACCGACTTCGAAAAAAAAAGAAGGAGAAGGTCTCAATTCGGACCGTATTTTTTTTTTTTGTATGTATGTACATCGATTATTCCGCCAGTTGTGAACCGATTTTGATGGTTTCTTTTTTAATCGACAGATAATTCTTCCGGATTGGTCCTATTTTTATCTCATAAAAATTGGTTCTTTAGTTTTTCAGAAATTTTGAAAAAACTGACCTTATAAGTCAATTTTTCGTAATATCTCGATGAAATATGTACCGATTTTGACGACTTATTTTTTTAAGGATATAATAATTTCTTGACATTATCTCACAGTCATATGACGAAAATCGGTTCAGTAATTTTTCAGAAATTCAGTAATTTGTCTCTGTTTACTGCTGAAAATTATATCAGAGAAAAGCCTTAGCAACGGTTGCTATTGACACGAAGTTGTCAATTTTCGTATCGACGGTGGTCTAGCGGCTAAAGGTATGGGATGCAGCGCAGGGTGCACATTGCTCGAGGTTCAAATCCCATCCACCGCAGTATTTTTTTTAATTTTCCATAATTTTTTTTAGTTGCGTTATTATTCATTTCTCAGGGCAACAAAATCACTTAAAAGGGAAAAATAAACCTTTTAAAAAAAAGTGTACCGACTTCAAAAATTTGCACTGAAAAGTAAGTAATAATAAAAATTTCGTCGTAGAATTGGAAGACGGTTGGTGCCAAATTAGAAATGATTTAGTACCCAAATTCACTAATCTAGACAATTCATTAGGAACCTACGATCATCAGTACAAACACAGATAATATTGAACAGATCTTTATGTCCCTAGATGTTTACTTAATTTTGTATCCTAATTTGGCACCAACCGTCTTCCAATGGACAACATTTCATTTTTTTAATCACCCATTTTTATTACTTTAAGTAAAAATATATTAAAAAATAAGTTACACGTATTTTTATATTTTATTTTTGGTTGAGTTTTTATATTTTTAATTTAATTATGAATTTTTATAAATTCTGAGGACTTACAAACTAAAAACCTTAGCTAGGACTAAAATTAAGAAATATAAACTGTCACCCAAAGAAAGTGACAGATAGTGTCAGTCAAGCCACAGAGTATACGTTATAGAAATGCAAAGAGTATAATATACCGTGTTCCAAATAGGTGTTGCCGTAGCCGGAACTCAAATCGCCTACAACATTATTCATAATGTATATAATAATACTAGCTTTTGTCCGCGGTTTCACTCGTAAATATATCCTGTGATAGCCCATTCGAAACTAGCAAAACTTCCAAAAAAATATTACATAAAAGAAGTATTTTTATAATTATATTTAAAGAATAATTATTAATTTAGCTTCAAATGGAATAAAAATGGGTAAAATTAATAGAAGGCAACACCTGAGTTCAATAACTAACAACTCTGCCAACAGACATTAGTATTTTTAAATTAGAGGGTTAGCACAGATTAGGGCACTTATTAATCCTTAATTTTCAATATTTCAGTAATTTTAAAATAACTCGAAAATTAAAGGATATAAAAAATTAAAAAAATTAAAAGTAAGCTTTCTAGCATGTAATCTCCAAACGGTTTTCGAATTTTGGTACCTTACGAAAAATGAAATGTTGTCCATTCTACGACGAAATTTTTATTATTTCTTACTTTTCAGTGCAAATTTTTGAAGTCGGTACACTTTTTTTTAAAAGGTTTATAAATAATGTTATATCCACCGCCTAGAAGTCACAGTGATGGCATATTATCAATTACGTTCTCTGATTTTACCTGTTTTCTTTGCTTGTTTGGTAGCTTCAATAACAATACTTATGTTTATCATGGGACATGGTTCTCGGTAATCAGTAAGATAATTTTGATTCAAAATCCACAAGGACTGTGGTATTCTTTTTTTTTAATCTTCTCTTCACGGGTGACTTACGGTATTTTTTTATTTGATTAAAATTTAATTCATGTGTAGTTCCATATGGATCTAAAATTCAATAAAAGTGCAATGGGTAGGTAATGTTGAACCCGAGACGTCGGGAGTCGATAAGGATACTGGATATCGCACCAGACGTCCCAAGTGTAGAGATATGTTTTCTGTGAGATTGCCATGGAAGCGTTCCACTTCTCTATTATATGGCACTAGCTTTTGGCCCGGCTTCGCCCGTGGAAATTTTATATTGGTCGACATTTATGGTTACTGTTTTTTTTTTCAAAACGGACTGGTACTTCCTGAGATTAAATGCGTTCAAACATACAAATAGAGTCGTCGAACTATTCGCTTGCGCTTTAAAAAATTTAGCGGTTTGTTCTCATTCAATATTTTGTTTCAGTACGGGACGGCGACACGGTCAAGCACTACCGCATACGACAATTGGACGAGGGAGGTTTCTTCATCGCCCGACGTACCACATTCCGTACTTTACAAGAGTTGGTGGAGCATTACAGCAAGGACGCCGATGGGCTTTGCGTCTCGCTCAACAAACCCTGTGTTCAGGTATGTGACTATTGTTAGGAACATAGAAGTAGGTATGTATTATATAGAAAATATAAAAAAACCATGCAACACTGATGTCTTCTTCAATTTCAACTGAGAACTTAATGACTGAACGCTATACTGAACAAACACCCCGTCTTCTCGGAGTTTCTTGCCCTGACAGGAAATGTCATTTGGTTGTCATACAATTATGAACTTTACCGATGACAACTCAAAGTCTATTTCATAAATATTCAATGACAGATTTGTTAGGGTATGACAAAACATATTATAACTAAACAGTTGTTTAACTACGTTTAAATTAGTAAGGCGCGGATAGTACGATAGTATATAATGTAAGACATATTTTCTCATGAACCAAGAGAGAGCATCGAGGATAGTTTAGGTAACTAAACGTATACATTCTAAAGCAAGCCATATTAAGGTACCTACTGACACAAAACGAAACGATCCATCAAGTTTAAAAAAAGACTAAAATTAATACGGTATTGTAGTGTTTTTAATTATTCAAAGCCATCTAATAAACAAAAAATAATTTACCCTGCAGGTAGCGTATCAAATAAAAGAAAAGCTAAAAGCCGGGTTACCTTTATCGTTTTTGGTTGCGGCCTATGCCGCGTCGCGAGATGCGTCGTCCACAAATTGAATGGAGAATGTTTTAAATTCAGCGAAGGACAGTGGCCTTCCTGCGTGTAAAGTTCTTGTCATTTTGTATGGGCCCCTAAAGGTTACGTATTATTAATTACATATGGGTTTGTTGCCCTTTAAGTCTAGCTTTTATTTCCTGCGTCATCTTTCATAGTAATTTAGGTGCGATTCACATTTGCTGTGTATTGTAATTTGTACAGTTTACAAGACTTTTATGCTTTTTTAAAAACATCGGATTTATTTCTTCTGTTCTAATAATAGATATACATACAGTATTATAAATCCCTGAAAGGTCACAGACACTTCTTTTTTGTTATCATTCCGTAACAGCTGAACGAATTCACATAAGATTCTTTGATAAAAATCAATGAAGAAGTATTGATTGGGAATTACACTTTGAATTAATTTTACCTACATGAGGGTTTATCATTCCGTTTAAATTATACATAATTGTGATGTTTGCGACACGTGCAGATAAAATATGTAAAAATAACTTATTCGTAGCACGTAAGAATTGTTGCTCATTGTAATATCTTTACATTCTTTGTATATTAGTATTAAATAGATAGATATAATTATGAAATAACTTCCAGTTATTATGACTGTATCAATAGAATTATTTTGATTTAATAGTCCGAATATGCCTTATATATCGAAGCTGTGGTATTCCAGTAATAAATTGATTAAAATTTAATTCATGTTTAGTGTGAATATAGTAGTAAACAACAAGTAATTTTAACGAATTTTAAATTACCAGAATAATATAGGTAGTTGTTATAGGGAGCCACTAAAAAAATAACTTTAATTTTTAAAGTCAATAAATGTTTAGTCTTTTTTCTACTTCTCATTCCTTGTGAAAACAGTATTGTTATATTACCAGTGTTACAGGCCACCCCTCATGTCACAAAGACTGTGATGACATGAACCGTTTTATGTGTAGTTTGAATTCTATTTCTTTTCGTAATATAGTTTTGCATTCAAAATTATTTCGAATCGTATAATCAACCCATCAAATAGAAGAGTCGCGAAACGCTTTTTCACCTGGCGCCAAGTATTATGCAA